>FIZV01019971.1:0-10449 GCA_900050545.1 Trionymus perrisii | reverse complement strand
TTTCCTGATTTTTTTAAAATAGTTTTTGGTGTTTTTTTTTTTTTTTTTTTTTTTTTTTTTTTTTAATCTCGTTAAAAATTATAAACGTTTTGCGGAGAAATTAAAAAAAAAATTTCAAGTGATTTTTTTCATTTTTACTTTTTTTTTACAACTGTGTGGAAAATTCTATAATTTGTGATTTTCCTTCTTCCAAAATACATTTTTTTAAAGCTCTGCTAAAACATCAAGTCTTTATAAAAATTCGCAAATTTTTTTGAAAAATTAGGTAAAATTCTCTATTTATTTTTTGTGAAAAGGTTTTATTTCTATAAGTAATTTTTTGAAGAATTTTCTAAAGATTTTGTGATGATACTAAAATTTTGTGATAATTTACCAATATTTTTAAAATTATTTTACATCGAAAAACTACTCTGAAAATTTTATGAAATTTTTTTAAAATTTTTTGAAAATATAACGTAGTTGTTTTGAGCCAATTATGACAAAAAGTAACAACACTTGAATATTAACGAAACTAACTTCAACAAAAACCGAATTTCATGCTTCATTTTAAATAATATAAAAACGTTCGTTCGCGAAAAAGAGTGTAGGTATTTCCATCAGGAACCCATCGATACACTTGGAGCACCATTACGCCCAGACTAATCCACGCTTAAACCAACATCAAAAACCTCGCTTCGGCGAGATATCTAATTGAAGAGAAAGAAAACCCAGTGAACACGAGATTATTCCGAGGAAGCTTCATTCGGTGACAATAATTTGCATAATTGAATGAGATATTTACCAAATCTACGACGAATTGAGAAAATTGAGAAAAAAAGCTACAATCGTTAGATTGATTCGGGGCAAGAGGGAGAGAGTAGAAGAAAGAAAGAGAAAAAATGAGAACACAAAACAGAGATACCGAAGCAGCAATTTATGTATAAAGGCACAGATCAAACGAATACGTCATTCGAATCAATTGTTTATCGTGAAAGAAATGGAAATACGGGGTCACGACGAGGAAGGGGGCATTAATACTGGATGGATTTTTCCTCGACGGATCAGCCGAGGATTAAAGACTCGCATTTTGATGGAATTAACGATTTCGGAAGGCCTGCGGTGCGGGAAGAGGTGCAGCGAATAAAATTTGAAAACGTGGCCAATACGTACATATCGCGAGAAAAAACAAAAATATACCATTTTCGCTCCCTTATTCGATGGTTAAATAGCTTTGGCAGCGTATTCGGAGGAGGGGAGTGGAGATCTCATGGACATCAGCACAACCAACGAATAATAAATAAAAGCGTAAAAACCCAAGTAACGAATATATTATTTTGGTCGCTGCAAAGCTCATAAAATGTACACCATAAAAGGATACCCCATCTACTCACATATCTATATATACATATAATGTATTTTATGACCTCAATCAACGATACGAAAAAACGTTTTTCGTACTGTTTTCTTTTTTCCCTTCGACCTAGGACGATGCTGTTTATAAACCAGTGTGAGGAGGGGGCGTAACCAGATGCCTCGATGCGACGGTCTGAAGACCATTGCGCGTTTTCAAATCAACCCTTTATAATGTACCATCATTACTTACATTTGTTGCCTTCAATTTTATTGCTTTTAAAAGACTTATTCTTTTTTTTCACCACTGTCGTGGGTTTCTTATTCGATATTTTGGCAAAACAGGGGTGTATTGGAGGGGCAGGGGGAATCGAAATTGGATTTTTTCGCCGCTCTGCGGATGAAATACGACTTTACGTCTTACTAACGAATAATGGCTAGCGATGGCGGTTTTTATTATGTTTCGATTTGCAGTATGCTTTTTGGCTACGTTATTTTACGTTTCACTGTTCATAAGGGTGAGGGGGCCAGCCACGTAAATTTGGTTCCCTCCCAGTAAGGGGAAGTTCATGAAAACTGAATTTTAGTGGGTGAGGGAGGATTACTTTGTAATTTGTATTCGTCGTTTTGTATAAATTTGCTGTTAAATTTTTCATTTTTGTTATTAAAGTCATTATTACAATTTCAGCCAGAATAGTAATTTTAGTCGCTGTTATTTTTTCTGCCACTATTGCCTATTTTGCCATTTTTTTCGTGCTCGTTTTTTCAGACTCTTCTATTACTTTTACAATTTTTCATTTTCTGTCTATTTTACAATATTGTTTTCTTTTTATCATTTTTTGTCATTCGTGTCACATTTGACTTTTACCGTCATATTGCTTTTTCTGTCATTTTAGAAGTTCAAGCTATTTTGTTCTTTTAATGTCTGTCACTTTTATCTGTTTGACTTTTTTCCAAATATCGACCCCCAATTTAATTGTGTCATTTCAATATTTTATTTCTTTGGTCATTTTTGTCATTCATGTCATCTTTTCAATATTTTATTTTCTAATATTTTGGAGGTTTTGGTCTTTCCTACCATTCAAGTCTTCTCGGTCATATTTGTATTTTTTGTCACTTTTGCCTTTTTTTTGTCTTTTCTGTAAACTTTGTAGTTTGCATTTTCTGTCATTTTGGCAGTTTTAATTTTTATAGTCACAATTTTTATTTTTGTCATTTTTATATTTTACCATTTTTGCAAATGTTATCTTTTCTGTCACCTTTAGCCTTATCAGTCATATGTATTTGTAATTTTTGTCCATATTTCCTTTCAATAATTTTGTCATTTATTTGCAATTTATGTCATTTATGCCTTTTATGCAATTTTAATGTTAATAGTTCTGTCAGATTCGTCACTTTCGTCTTTCAAGCCACTATCGCGTTTTCTGTCATTTTTGATGTTTTCATCTCTTGTGATTTCAGTCTTTTCAGTCACCTTTGTAATTTTTGTCACTTATTGCCCTTATTTTATCATTCCAATAAGTTTGGTAGTTTTAGTTTTTTTTGCTGATTTCTGTATAGATTCTGGTCTTTTCAGTCATATTTGTAAATTTTATTGCCGTTCTCTTTTTTGTCATTTTCGCCAATTTTGTAATTTTTTTTTTGTTTTCTCATCATTATGGTCATTTATGCATTTTTTAAAGTTTATGATTTTTCTGTTGAATTATTCACTTTTGTATTTCATGTCACATTTATACTTTTTCTGTCATTTTTGTCTTTTTATTCACATTTGTAAGTTTTATTATTTCTACCAATTTTGAGTTCTGTCATTTTCTTCATCACTTAGATTTTTCATGTTTTTTGGAAATTTGTGTTTTATGTTTTTTTTTTTCATTTTTTTTTTGTAATTTTTGTCATGATCGCCATTTCTGTCATTTCAACTTTTTTTGGTCATTTCTGTCACACTGATGTTTTTATTCATTTTTGTGATTTGTGCCATGTTTGTATATTCTGTCATTCGGTCATTTCTGTAATTTCTGTAATTTTTATATTTTCTGTCAGATCTATTACTTTTTTCTTTTCAGTAACACTTGTCAGTTTTGTAGTTATTGTCATTTTTGTCACTTTATCCTTTTTTGGTAATTTCTGTCACATTGATGATTTTAGTTATCTTTATGATTTGTGCCGCGTTTTTATTTTCTGTCAAATTTGTACTGCTTTTTCTACATGTTATGATCCCATCTTCTATTTTTGTGACATTTGTGCCTTCGATCATTTCTGTAATTTGTGTCACTTTATTATTTTCGGTCAGATCTATTGCTCTTGTCTTTTCAGTCACACTTGTCAGTTTTGTCATTATTGTCATTCCTATCACTCTGACTTTTTTTGGTCATTTCTGCCACATTGATGATTTCGGTCATCTTTGTGATTTGTGTTTCTGTCAAATTCGTTCTGTTTGTTGTACATGTTACCATCACATTTTCTATTTTTGTGACATATTTTGTGCCTTCGGCCATTTCTGTCATTTTTTTTTTATATTTTTTGTCAGATCTTTTACTTTTGTATTTTCTGTCACGCTCTTGTAAGTTTAGTAATTTTTATCTTTTCAAACACATTAGTAATTTTTGCAATTTCTGTCATCTAGCCTTTTTTGTAATTTCTGTATTTTTCTTTATATTTGTAATATTTGTGACTTATGTAAATTTCGTCTTTTCTGCCATTTTATAAATTTTACTCTTCATCATATTTTCTGTTAAATTCCATCTATGTATTTTTATTTATTTATTTATTTTTTGTAATTTTTGTCTAGTAAATGATAGTTTGAGAAAAATGTCAGCAATTTTGTGCTATACAGGCCCTAAGTATACAATTAGCTTTTTTTTTTCTATAATTCTCGAGTTTTGAAACTTTAGCCACAATTTATTACAGTTTAACTCAAGAATACGATGTTCGAGTTCTAATGAATCACACTAAAAACACTCTATAAAATACCTGAAAAACTACCTACACGAAACAAAGAACCAATCACTCGTATTGCAACCCTCTTCCTCGTCACAGTTGACGTTGAAAAATACACTTACTACCAAGACCAACACGAAAAAGAAATAATCGCGCTAATCAATCGTACGTGGGTGAAAAAAAAGGCCTTACCCCTTCTTACCATTCTCGAAACCCTTGCAAAATCCGGCTACATGTAGAAAAAACACGGAGCTAGGGACACGACCGGCAGCACGATGGTGCGTTGCATTGAGGCGCACCACGCCAGAGATAAAAAACCATGAAAAGCGAGCTTTTAATCCCATCTTAACACGCTGTTTTCCCAAAAGGAGCATATTTGATCTCGTTTAACGTCCACTAAATCAATACTAATTTTACCACTTATTTCGCACGACCGTAAAATATTACCAGCCGCTCGAATCCCCGACCAAATAAATCCCATCTCTATGGTCTCCGGCGGCTATAAAACCCATCCGGCGGCATTCTGCTGTATGTCAGGGTAGGGGCAAAAAATGCTGCTAAAATAATCGTTCTGGCCACGACATGGCTGGTTCGTTGTTCCGTTGGGAAGCCCGGATAATCTATACGATAGTTTACGAGTATACGAGCTTGAATCTCGATCGCGCGTCATTTTTGATATTTTTCTTTCCATCCTGCTAATGCTTACTCCCTATAGGAATCGATTCAGTTATTTAGATCGTAAATAGGGCTCGTGCGATAAATTCGCATTTCATACCTGTATTCCACATAAATACACCCTCTTCTGTCACGACTAATTTCATCCTTTTTCCTGTAGTTTAAATGCGGCGCTAATACTTCGAAATTTACAACCCCTTAGGCCTGAGGATGGAAATTCCGGCCCGAATTACTCGCGCGAGAATTCTCGCCGGCGAAAAATCCACCTTGGCTGGTTACTTCTCACGTCGCTGGAAACAGGCGACGTTAATTTCGCGCAAATAAATAACCCAGTTTCACTCGCTCCTCCATTCCTTCGTAATAATGGTCATGTACTTATACATACGTACACGAAAATAACGTAATTAATGCAAAAACCGCACGAAATGATCATTAGTGAAGATAAAAACGTGTTTAATGTCTTATATCACGCCACTCTACGGATCCTTTGCCTGTCGTGCCTCTCTAACTCGTAATTTTCAATTCAGTCTACTTGTTTTTCGGTAGGTAGATTTACTACTTTGGTGCGCTGCTCATATACTTGATACATTTACAGTTGGTATCTTCCTTATATACTGATCCATCCTTTATGGCCTCCTTTTCTCATTCCAGTTCACTGAAAGTGAGAGACTCTTTTATAGGAAACACGTCTTGATTTATTATGGCGGAGCATATGCGTACGTGTAGGCACATCCCGAAGGAAATTCTAGCTTTTTTTTGACTTTTTATGCACTCCGGATCCTTCACCTTGCCATACAACTCCCTTTTAGCTTTCTACTTTTGCTACAAGACCACCTGACACCCAGAAAACATCGCTCCAATTCTCCAAGCTCGGCTATACTTATGGGCGTGAGGGTGAAAATAATTTCATACGTTTGTGCAGCAACTAGTCTTGCTTTCGCTTCCCCAAGAAGTGGGAATGGAGGACGATGTAGAAATTATATAGAAGAGAAGTAATTAAATTGATGAAAATCAAACTATTTAAAATAGAAATTTGAAGTTTGAAGGGGGGGAATTCTAGAATATTAAAAATTTCTTAGAATTCAACTTCGGTTCGAATGCTCTTTTAATGAAGAATTTCCAAAAAATTCCCAATTCTAAAATTTAGTAAAAAAATCATGAAATTCTACAATAAGGTATTATTTTAAATTTTCTAAAATTCTGAAATTATAAATTTATATTAAAAAAACGTAATTATTCTAGAATATTTTCTTAGTACGAATTCAACTGCCGTGAAAATTTTCTACAAAATGTCAAATTCTAAAATTCTGCAAAATTTTACAAAATTTAAGAATATCAAATTGATTAGAATTAAAAATTATTTTTTAAAAAAATACGAAATAATCTCTAATTCTACAATTCTGCAAAAATCACAAAATTCTAGAATATTAAAAATTGATTAGAATTTTAAAGTGGGTTTGAATTCTCTTGTCATGAAGAATCTCCAAAAAATGTACAATTCTAAAATTTGATAAAGTCATAAAATTTTAGAAAGTTTTAAATTTTCTAAAATTCGAAATTAAAACAAAAAGTAATTATTCTGGAATATTATCTTAGTACGAATTCTATTGCCTCAAAAACTTTATAAAAAATGTCAAATTCTAAAATTTTGCAAAATTTACAAAATTCTAGAATATCCAAAATTGATTATTATCAGAATTCAAAAGTCCTGAACGAAGAAAAAACTTAAAATTATCTAGAATATATTTTAGACTAAATTCTCTTGTCATAAAAAATTTCCAAAAAATGCCAAATTCTAAAATTTAATAAAAAGTCATGAAATTCTAGAAAACTTTAAAATTTCTAAAACTCAGAAATCCTAATTCGAAAAAAAATGCAATTCCAGAATATTTTCGTAGAGCAAATTCTACTGCCATATTTCTAAAAGAATGCCCAATTCTAAAATTCTGCAAAATTTTACAAAATTCTAGAATACCTATTCAAAATTGCTCAGAATTTAAACGTCATTTTAAAAAAATCACAAAATCAACTCCAATTCTATAATTCTATAAAATTTTACAAAATTCTAGAATATTAAAAATTGATTAGAACACAAATTCGGTTCGATTTTTCTTCTCATAAAGAATTTTCAAAAAATGCCCAATTCCAAAATTCTGCAAAATTTTACAAAATTCTAGAATACCTATTCAAAATTGGTCAGAATTTAAACGTAATTTAAAAAAGTCACGAAATTAACTCCAATTCTACAATTATATAAAATTTCACAAAATTCTAGAATAGGTACCTATTAAAAATTGATTAGAATACAAATTTGGTTCGAATTCTCTTGTCATAAAAATTTTTAAAAATGTTCAATTTTAAAATTTAATAAAAAAAAAAATTCATAAAATTCTAGAATATTTTTAAGTTTCTAGAATTGGAAAATTCTAAATTGAAAAAAATAAATTATTCTAGAATGTTTTCTTTGTACGAATTCTCTTTTCGTGAAAAATTTCTAAAAAATTTCCAATTCTAAAATTCTGCAAAAAAAATTTAAAAAAAGGGTCGCAAAATTCTAGAATATTTAAAATTTGTCAGAATTCAAGAAAAAAACTTGAAATGTTTGGTTTGAGACTTGAAAATTTTTCACTGAAAATCTTTCAAAATTTACCCTACTCTAATTTTACAGCTTTAGCGCCTTCATTTTCAAAGATAGACAAATTTTTCACATAACTTTTCCTATTCCTCTCGAGAAGTCACATCTGCTGCGAGCATTGTCTCGACGAGAATTTCATATTTTCTATGGTTTTTTTTTTAGGTTTCCTCAATAAATTTAGAAAGGAAATACTTTTTGAAAGAATTTCTTGTTTCTACCGAAGAGAACTCCTTCAAAAGATAGGCATCCCAATGTGATTACAATTTTTGAACTTTTGTTTGTATTTTTGAAGAACTGTCCACTGGCAAGGGCGGTAAAAAATTTTGAATGCAGTGTTGCCAATCGACTTTGGCTTTTTCAAATCTCTGTAGTGCCTTCATCTACAAAGATAGACACCATGCGTACATTTCGTTAGTTAAACTGTTTACTTTCGAATCTCGAAGAAAAAAATCCACCACTTCCTGAACACTTTCAATAATTCTGCACTTCTGTAATGTCGTCTACACAAACGAAGTTATTAGTGCACAACTTACAAGTAGAATTGAGACTACTTTCATCCTCTTTCAAAAAATAGGATCAGGAATGTTTGAATGAAGCGGCCAAACCTCTTTTTAATTAGGTATTCATTTAGGGGGTGAAGGATGAAGCACAAACAAGAAATTTGGATGCAGAATCGAATTGTCACTCCCCGTTCCCTCATATGATCGAGCCTGCGTGATAGAGCTAGGAAAACCACCCTACGAGGCAATTGGCCCGGAACCCAGAGCGTATTGAAGGGATTTTTTCAAATGCTCGAATGAAAAATCACACAATCTCGCGGATTTTAGAGCAGACAGATGTGAACCACATTGCTCGTTTGATCATACCGATTACCTTGGTTCTGGCAGGTGCTACGCGACTAGTCGACCACCGAATACGACACCGAGACCGCGAGAATGGCGATTAAAAAATAAGTACACACCGCGCGTGCTCTGGCAAAAACAACGCCGATACGTAATTCGCACCGCACACGCATACACGACACTAAAAAGCGGCACACCGAGCAACGTCACAGATACGGAAAAGGCGCGAATGTGGAATATCCGTCGCGCCGCACGTTCGCGAGAATACGATTATTATTAAACTATACACACGCTCGCGTACTTTCGTTTATATTTGCTCGTCGTTGACGCGGCTGCCTGCCTTTTTCATTCTTCGTACAAGAATTTTAAAGCCAAACGCAACACATCTCTTCGATAAAACTTTTCTCTGTCATATGGGACGAAAAAGCGCGCAAATAGTCTTTACGTTATGTACACCCTGTGTACCCTACCGTACCCTACACCGCATTTACACACTCTTAGTGTGCCATACCACTGATAACCTCAGCCAAACTCTCCTTTTCGCCAGCCCTGCTCTATTGCTTAATCTCTGCCTCTCACTCGCTCTTACGTATATCTATGTACGGGCGCTTGCGTGCTATTGATTCTCCTCGTACCCTTTGCCAGACCATTTTCGGCTCGTTCGCTCGCTCTTTCTCATTTCAGCACAGTCTCCACATCGTTTTACCTCTCCTCTCGCCACATCAGTCTCCTCTACATGTGTTTCAGCCGTATCTAATCCGAATTGGCGGAGGGGGTGGACGCTCCGCTTCCTATATCTGTCGTGCGGTCTTTGGTCGCGTGCGTTGCGCCAAAATCCACCCCTAACCTGGCTTTCCAAGCGTTATCAAATGAACACCAACTTTATCAGATGTGAATCTAATCACGACTTTTTTGGAAACTGAGACACAAGTCGTAAAATTTTACTAACAAGGGAACCTTTTGTACTCGTCTGCTTGGAATCGAACGAAACTTGGGTATTCGGAAAGAGCACGTTCGAAAACCCCCAGAACCAAAATTTTAGCTGCCTGATTTCATTTTTAGATTTTTGACGAATTTTAAAAATTCAAAACTAACTTTTTCCCACCAAAAATGTAAATTTTTCGAAACAGAGTAATTTTTTACCAAAATTTTTGAAAATTGATTTTCTGACTAATATCGATCCCTCGAATCCGAGTTTCGCAATTTCTGGCCGTTCTGAAGCCTCCAGCGAGACATCGTTTTTCTCCAGTAAAACCAATTTTCAAAGAATTACTCTTTTCGAAAAATTCACATTTTTGGTGGGAAAAAGTTAGTTTTGAATTTTCAAAAATTCACCAAAAATCGAAAAATTAAATTGGGCAACTACTCGTAAAATTTAAGTTCTGGAGCTTTTCGGATATGCTAGCTCTTTCCGAATATCCAAGTTTCCTTCGATTCCAAGCCGGCGAGTTCAAAAGGTTCCCTTGTTAATATGGAAGTGAAGACATCTAAAGGGTGTATTGTGGATTTTTTCAGATTTTTTCGAGATAAATGACGTTGAAAAATGATTAAATTGATGTCGATGATGTCTCAACGATAAATTTTACCATTGCTCGATAAACGTTTCGGTTTCACTGATCAACTGTAAAATACAATCGACCAATCCTTTTCCCATATTTCAGCCCCAGAAAAACATTTTTTCGAGAATTCAAAAAAAAAAATCACCAAAAATCTCTAAATTTTTATTTGAGAATTTACAAAGAAGAGGAAAAATCCTCCAATGACATCATCTTCAAACTTGACTTTTTGAGTATTTTTTAGAACTGACAAAACCAATAAACTTCTTCCCAAAATACTTCAAAAATTGAAAATTTCCCGATTTTTATTCACAACTTTTGCAGAAAGAGATGCTAATCACTGCTGTCTCTCCGCAAAGTAATTTTGTGCTTTGTAGATGTCCCGGGCGCCAGGGGTGCCGAGAAGGCATATTCTTGAGGACAAGTCTTCAAAATTTTTTTTTTGGGGGGGGGGGCGCATTTTTTCAGAAATTAT
>FIZV01019834.1:0-16724 GCA_900050545.1 Trionymus perrisii | reverse complement strand
GCTACTTGACAACAGTGTTAACGTAATTTTATGATAAAACCTCTAGGAAATACAGTTTTAATGAAAAAAAAATGAATATACACTCGGAACCTCCCTAGTACTTTTTGTACGTGCACTCATAAGTACTCCGGCATCCGCCCGTAGTGTATGTAGTATGGTAATTAGGCATTCAACTAAAGTTTATTCCGATTATCAATAGAATGGTATCATCTACGAGTATGCTATCTATAGAGAAGTGAGACTAGACGATGATAACCAGACCAGACCAGAATATAGTAGAGTGTAGCCGGGTCATATTACCTATTTTCATAATATTTACCTAGTCTATGAACACAGCGCAGCTTCGAGTCCAGTTAGTATATTATTACTAGATAATTATACGTATGTAACGAAAAGATACTACTCGCAACTTACTTTTCAGTATCTTTTGTCGTCGATCCGTTAGATGATGGTACGCTGGTTTTCAAACTTTTGAACGCTTTCAGCCATTTTGATTTCATGCTGGCGTTGGAAATGGCGGATAATTTCCTGTCTCGCGAATTCGTCTCCAAATTATCCAGTTTAACGCTGAACAGTTCTTTCTGAAAATAAGTAATATTTTATTTTATTTAGATACCTCTGTCTAGTGCGTATAAGTATTTGAAAACTCAAAAAGATTACAATCCGGCCCCCGCTCGCCAGTTTAGAATATAGCGGACAAGTGTTGCCAAACATTTGAAAACAAAAGTTTCATTTTGAGGTTCCGAAATTGTATTTTTTGCGGATTTTACCATTTCTTTTATTCTTTTACCCATTCAAAAAAAAAAGGAGGGAACTTCAAATGAATGAGTTAACAAAACCCTAACATTACATTTTAGAAATAACTACGTTTACGTTTTATTTGAAATAAACAGGGATATTAAGGTAACAAAAACAAACTTTATGATTACCTACATATTTTATTGTTATAAAACTTGAAAATATATCAAATTTACCAATATCTAAAACAAAATTCTCAAAATTAGATTTTTTTGTGATGAATAGTGGATTTTTATGATCATTTTTTTTCTCGAAAAATTCCGGAAAAAGTTCTGAAAATATTGATGTTTCATGAAAGCTCCGAATTTCGGAATCCGGAATAAGCTCCGATGTTCGGCAACACTGGCACCGACTGTCAGCGATATTCTCATAATACTTATTGGAAATTGCCCCACATTTCCTAATAAAATTCAGTTTCATTTAGGCACCTATGAGGTAATTATTATCATTATTCTCATTGCTCTCTACCATAGCTATAAGGTATTTGAAGATGTTATTAAATCCAAGTTATTAAAATTTAAATTTAAAAAAAACGATCTGGACTGTTTAAGCAAGGCTTCATCAGGGCTCTAGCTTCACGAACTCATTCCACATTCTTCATGCGTGCTGTTTGTGGACAACCAGGTGTTCTTCCTTTGATGTTTTCTTAAGGGAAGTAAGGATACTGTATTGTCTTAGTTCAAAATGTTTTCAGAATTCGAGTTGAGTAGGGGTAACCGATTTATTTTGAATAAACGCTTGAACGCAAAAACTGTGTTGTTCAACAGTCCACACTATCTTTTTTAAATGGCCAACCCAGCCAATGCCAGTTCATCACTCTTGACACACCCTGTATATATTAAGGAGTCAATAAATTTCAAACTTCAAATTATTACCTATAATTTTTTTTCTCTCGGGTATTTGATACGCGATGCAAATAGTAGAAATGTTACTCCAGCCTACTTCTTGAGAGAGTGAGATCGCAGGAGTAGCAGATCAAATCACAGCGGAATGTCGAATGTTTTAAATGATTGCCTAAAAATCAGTTCAACGTTCAAATACCTAGACACACGTCGCGTCGCTTCGACCTCGAGAAAGAATTAGCGTTGCGTGTGGGCGGATGAATGAAGGCATGATGGAAGTGCGTTATCGATTAGCAACATTTACACATTGGTAAATAGGCTGTAGATACGACCTATGTCGCGTCGCATTGTACAAAACGACGTGACCAAAAATAGAAGCAGAATATGTTCAATTTTATCTCTTTATTTTTGTAAAAAGAAAAAAAAAGAAATGAAAATGGGTAAGAATAATAATATAACAATACAGGTTGTTCAATGAAATGTTTTCAATATTTTACCCATAGATAGAACTCTAGTAGACAAACAAAATACATTATCATGGTATGTTGTCTATCTCGATTTTGAAGGAGCAATGGTTTCATAAAATTAAATATTTTGTTAATACAATCCATGAAACAGGTGTACTTAACTCTTTGAGAGGAGCAAAATCACTTATGTTAAAAATTTGCCTTTCTTTGCGCCACGGAGTCTCAAACTTCGAAAATATTATTTCCGATGCTTCGAATAAGTGCCTTGATTTTCAAGGATAGGCAAATTCTTCACATAACATTTTTGTTTCAACATTTACAACTGTTTCGTGTATTGTTTTGGCAGGAATTTCTCGTTGCCATAACTCCTTCAATTTCAAAAATTGGCATCCCAATGCAATTACAACTTTTCTTGTTTTTTCGAAGTGCTATACAATAGTGGGGTCGAAAATTTTTTTAATGCAGTGTTTCCAACTAATCTTGCTGAGAAAATGCCACATTTTCAAAACTTTACAGCGCTTTATTTTTTCGAGATGGGCATCTTATCATGATACTGTATTTTGTTTGTCTACTCGAGTTCTATCTATGGTTAAAATATTGTAAACGTTGCATTTAACACCCTGTATATCCTACAGTATCATACGCAAAGGTAGCCAAACTACGCGACAAGGTCCATAGAACCGAATGCGATAGGTAGACTGATACTTATTATTCGTAATACCTTCTCCTTTTCTATTTTTACAACCAACAGCTACCGAAGTGTAACTATGCGAGACAAGTAGACGTCTTGTTCGTATTTTCTTAACGCTCTACGTATCGTACACTTGGTTTGTAGTTTTACAAATAAATGGGTGCGTGAAAATGAGAAACGAAACGAAATGAAAATATGAACAAAGCGGGAACTCACCATATGGGTTTTTAGTCTCATCCAACCCATTCCGCCACGGCCACGGTGGACACTGCTGGTGGCCGTTGTGGGAAACGTGTTACGAAAAACCAGTACGATTAATAGTGACCGACGAATCACGTCTATCGAACGCGTGGCGTGATAGCGGATATTTTCGAGTTACAAAAAAGGTTGGTAGGTAGCTAGGAACTGGAAACCGATACGCAAGTAGGAAGGCGATAACGGGCCTCCTATCTGAGTACGCGTCCTCGCTGGTCGAATAGAAATTTCATACGCGTCAAAATGAAAACGCGAATAAAAATGAATAAGAAATACTAGGTACAAAATGGAAGAGAAAAAACACTCGTAAAATAGGCACTCCCGACACACTGCTCTGCAGGCGAGGCGAGCGTAGGAATACGCGTTTCGGTTTCGGCTTCAACTTGGACTTGGACTTGAACTCCTCGGACATCAACGCACACCAACGAGCAACGATGAACTAAATACTCGTACATAAGGTACCTACCTAAATAACGCTGCGCTAACGACGAGTCGTCAGTATAGTCGACGCGACGCATCGCTAAACCTTGTCGTTTACCCTCCGCACCAACCCTTTCGCTTCGACCGTCCGCCCGCCATCCCACGACGCACTCTCTGTTACTGCGTGAATTATTTTTCAAACGAAATCGAAATTGAGTATTTTGACGCGACGCTTGTACACTGTGGTGCGGCGCGGTGCGACGCGGTACACAGTACTGTACAGCGCTTCAGGGCCGTGGTTTTTTGAAAATTTCAGAGTAGATAAGCTATGCATTCATTAGTAGGTACAGTAGGGATGTAAGGTAAATACTTGCACAATTATTACTTATGTACTTTTCGCAAACGACCATAAAGCAAGTAGGTAGTTAAGTAGGCAGATAGGTCTAGGTAGCAGTGATGAAATCGATTACAATCGCGGCTATTATTGATTGTTTTTCAAAATAATCGGCTATTAATCCATTAATCCTCAATTAATCGAAATTCAGCGCCCTCTACATATGCACCCGTACTTAATCACCCGAAGACACCGAATCGTAGGGGTATGGCTGGAGTCACAGGCATATGTAGATGCGTTTCCTGCAATTTTACCATGATCTCACACAGATTTTTGTCGAATCACAATGGAAGAAGCAAATTAGCCAAAAGAGGGTGCTGAATTCCGATTAGATTCTTTTTAATTGAGAGGAAATTGTCGATTATAATCGTAATTAATCGCTAATTGCTCCTTCACTGGTAGGTACGTAGATCGGGTATACGTAGATGCTAGTTACAAATGAGGGTGCACATAGAATAGGTATTGCAATGCACGTATTGTAGATAGTGAGTTACCTGAGCTCGGACAGCAGCAAGTTGTATTTGCGCCATTCTCAGATCATATCGTTTGATACTGATATCCTCTTGCAGTTCGTTGACTTTGTTGAAGAGAGAAGATTCCAGACTTCTGTGCGCACCAATATAGAAACACAAAAAAAGAAAAAATATGGTAGATAGGTAAAGTAAATAAATACGGTGCGGGAGCCGCTAACCTTTGTTGTATTCTTAATAGCGTATCTAGTGAATCCTGCAGTTGTTTAATTTGAGCTTCTAATTTAATGGCGTCTGCTTTCAGAGTATCGTGTTTGTCTCGCACTTCACTCGGGTTCAAATAATCGGTAACTAGTTCGTTTTTTGGAAGCATTTGTGCCATTTGTTCCTGCAATCAAAGCAATCATGCCATCATAGCTGTTGTAATAAATAGCTACCTAGTTACCTACATGCCTTAGTACACCTAATATCCCCATTTTTGCTGGTTTCAACATAAGCTGGCGATTGAGGATATAGGATAGTGTTATCAGCATGTCATAAGTTTGACACTTTTCAAACTTCTGTTTGGAACCAGAAACTTTCGTTAATTTTTCGACTGATTCTTTGTAAGGTTCAACTTGAAGGGCATAGGAGGATAAGAATGGTGACTCTGCCCTGAGTGGTATCGGTATGGCAATTAGAGATATTCCCATGATGAATTAATATTCTGTGTTTTAAACCGCATGTGTGAGTGGTTCTTGAGTTATGACATGGCTCAAAAACTTGGCGGAAAAAATGGTAAAGTGGATTTTAATATTTTTCTCAAAATTGAGTAGACCAATTTTTTTTAAAACTTGGATGTAAATGTACAAGTAGGTAAATACAAGAACTTTCACAAAAAATTGACAACCTACCCCATAATTTCTCTCCCTCAAAAAGATTGACGATTTTCGAAAAATAATTTTTAGGTGCGCTATTGACCCAATGTATATTTTTTCCAAAATTGTATGTCATTGGGATCATGGCAAAAAAAGAGGGAAATTAGCCTGTAATTCAAGAACAAGGGGCATTAAATAAAGAAAACAAGGAGATAAGGATGGAAATAATTGATATTTTGCATTTGCATACCTATCTACTGCTTTAATCAGAAGGAAATGATTGCCAAGAAGCGAGAATTACATCGCGCCCTCATTTGGGTGGCAGTGGCACCTCATCCCCGAATTTGGGTTAGGTATTTTATTGTTTCCGCATAAGTTGAACCCACTAAAGACAGATAAAATGCCAACTCTCCAATTAAGTGTTCTCAAGTCCCTCACGGGGGAAGGGAGCTCAACAAATATGAAGAATTCCTCACTCCCGAATTTGGGTTAGCTACATAGATAATATTGGTATATCTCTTTTACTTTATTTTGTGCTGTAGACGATTCGGAGACTGAAATGAAAGAAAATTTCTTTCCTCTTCTCTTATTTGCTATCATGTGTTTTTTAGAGAAGACGAGGGTAGAACATGTCTTTATGCTTACAGCGTTTGACATATATTCCGAATTCGAACTGGTCGCTGCTGTACCATCTAGATCTGCACCGGCGGCGGCTGGATTTTGAGGTGATACCGGGTATACGAACACTCGTAGCCGATGCGACGGATGTGGCTGGTTAGGTAGCGGCGACAAACATTTTATAAAATATGCCAAGTCCGCATTTGGTAGTGTCGAACGACACATCGAACTAATATTTTCGTAGCGTTTCATCTGTTCGGAACTCTGCAACATAAACGAGCACGCATATAGGTAGGTACCTGCCACAGATGCAGGCACAGGTGCGACAGATACTTACTTTACACGTAACAGATTCGGCTCCTTGTAAGACTGAATCAGACACCGTACTGTATAGGTCCGAATACACATCTTCCAGCTCCTGAGAACCGTCAATATGGCACGTGGCCGCGATCATTAGGCGGTAAAATGCAATGCATGCCATGTCGTTCGCATTGACACGTGTACATACCTTACTCGTACGTCCTTAGACATACTTAATAATTATGTGCATACAGACCTGCAATAAGGCCGGCAACGTTTCTTTGCTGTACTGTTCCACCATTCCATTTGTAGCGTGCAACTGTCTTACGTACGTATTATGAGCATCGATGTAGCTACTCAAGGTCGCTGAACTATTTGGCGAAGACAAATGAGCCAGGTATGCCGCTTTGTATTCTTGCCGGCACTAGGTGAGACAATAACGATACAGCAAAACGTAGGTAAGTAAGTAACATTAACTCTATCTATTTAGACCCAATACATGCCCAAGCTCATACTTACACACCAACACACTTACAAGTGGTTACACTACAGCTTTGCAGTTTGCATAGCCTTCACTACTTATGACGTGAGTACGTAGCCTACGTAGCATAGAAATATACAACATTTAGAAACCGTCGCTCCTTCAAAATCGATATAGGCACCCAGTGTACCTATGTAACTTTTTATGACTGGTCATTGGTTGTACCCAACTCTCAAATTTGGTTACTCGGAACTGGGACATGATCTACAAGCATAGATGGAGTAGGTGCAGGTAAGGACTCACTTTGGCGAGTTTTTCTTCTGCTTTATTGATGATTATCTCAAAGGAGTCACGATGTCCAAAAATTTTTCTCGCTTGTACTTTGCGATGAAACGATCTGTCCAAAAGCGGTCTGGATACTTGTCTAGTGAACACATTTGCGATATCTCCTTGCACTTGTGAATCCACTTCTACCTCTTGCAGCAGCGATTCCCAAATGTGAAATAAAGAACCTGGGCAACTCGGCCTACGGCAAGGCAAAGGATCAAGTTTGATGGCACCACACTGTAAAGATACCATACCACACCGCAGTACAGTATCTCTACGTACGTTAGATACAGGTACAGGTACAGACATACAGCACAGGGCATGGCATGGCATGGCATAGCACTGATTGGCATTTCTGTACACTGGTGTGAGAGTTGATGTGGTGTTGGCATCACCTCATGTATTGCATTGTTTTTTACGCCGACATGTTGGGAAATTTAAATTTTCATTACCTAAGCCTACCTTAATCACGCAAAATTGCGCTTTTTAAAAAATTTCCATCGATTTTATTTGTTTATGCAAAGTTTACCTTAGGTAGGTAGGTAGGTTAGGTACCTACTACCTACATATAATTGAGACAAAATCAACCGAAAAACTGGTAGGTACTAGCCCCAACACCAGCATCAGAATCAGCCTACACGCGGCCACGCGCTGTTATACTCCGTCCAAGTGAGTACGTACCTTTCCTTCCTCAGCTCGGCATTCTTTTTTCTGTAATTTGTGACGATTTGTAGAAGATTGCTAGAATGGTCTTCGTACGCTCTCGATAATTCCTGACTGAAGTCTGACACTGCAAACCCAATACAAAACAGAGCACGCGCACTCGATTAATATGTGTACATAGGTACGAGTAGGTAGAGTTATATACGTATGTACTCATAAGACTGTATGTGTAATTGTGTATACATAAGGGTGGGTCTAAAAAAAAAGGTCTAATGATTTCGACTAAATTTCAGGGAGACCTTCACTTTTGAGTTGAAAGTCACCCAGAAAATTTTCTAGCCTCCGTGGTGTCCCTGGAGGAGGGATACGGGCCCTTAAGAAAGGACGTTTTCGAAAAAATTGAGAGGTTTTCACTCTAACCCCCGCCAATCTGCTTCGAGACAAAATGGCCCATGTTCCAAAAGATAGTATTTGAGATTCTAAGTTGACCTATGCTATTTCCATCAAAATCCAAGATCACCTTAGGGTTGTACTGGACAATTGAAAATTTTCAAATCGGGTATTTTTTCATTAAAATTGTATGGAGGCAAATAGAAAAAAACAGCTATTGGTGAAAGGGCTCTGAAATTTTGAATATTTACTAATCGGGCTAGCAGAAAATAATAGCCAAGGTGTACCAAACTCCCTTTGCCCCAGTTTGTGCCCCAGAGTAACAGTAAACCCTACCCGTTATTTTGGAAGGTAATGCAAAAATATTAGTGTCGACATCGAATCTCAAATACATAGCAACGCGCGTTTCTGCACAGACTGTGGCTTCGTTATCGTGTTTACAACAACACACACAGTTTATGTTCGTAACAATGCCGAATTTCGTGGAAATGCCTGCTCCAAAATTTTCGGTTTCTGAACGCAGAAATAAACAATTTTTTTTTTTTTACTACCTATTGCAAATTTTGTTGCGCGACTTTTGGCCACCCCCTGTACTAACTTTTGGGTATAAGCCATTTTCTCTCGAAGCAAGATTGCTGGAGTTAGAGCGAAAAACCACAATTTTTTCAAGAAATTTCCATAAAAAAAAATTCTGGATAATTTTCAACTGAAAATGAAGGTCACCATGAAATTTTTTCAAAATCGTTCAACTTTTTTTTTTGGTAGGCCGCGCGTACCTCCTTTTTTTGGTTCTGTTTTCAAAATTTGAACGAATTTTGTTTCAAATCTCACCTACGAGACTACGAGTAATTGCACGAGCGTAGCCAGTAATGGGCGCGTTCGGGTTTTTTATGAACGGCGGCGTTCGTTCCCGTTCGATTAAATTTTAAAATGTTCCGTTCGCGTTCCGCTCATTACTTCTCCCAAAAAATTTCATTCCGTTCAGCGTTCATGAAACTGAACGGAAATCAATTGCATTTATCACCATTTACATTCATAAACGTAAAAAATGAGTGTTGAGAGCTTGAAACCTTAAAAGTTAGACCATTTTTGATTTTTTTATGGTGAGCATGTTGAGCACGAATTTGAGAGTTGAGAAGAACAAAATTGTCTAATTTTCTAATTTTTCTAACTTCCATTAGTAAAATGAATGATATACAGCAAGGATTGAGGATACCTCAAGAACGTTACTGAACGGCATTCAATATTCGCGTTCAGCAGAAAAATCGTTCCGTTCGCGTTCCTTTCACTGTCTACCAAAAATTATTTCCGTTCCGTTCATGTTCCGTTCCAAAACCTCAAAATACCTATCGTTCGCGTTTGAACGTTCGAGTTCTGAACGCGGACGTGCCCATCACTAGCGTACATACCTACAAATCCGTACCTCTGGCTCCGCGCGCCACGCAGTGTGATTAGAAGCGAAATGTTAATAGAATTGCATAACCCATCGCCGCAAATACCAATGACGACGCGGCCGGCATTTCAATAACATAGGAGAAGACGTCTGCATGCATTCTGTGACAATCACTGTGGCAATAATAAATCATTTTTTCCCCGAAAAAGTGACACTTATGAGCAAGACTGAGCAACATTCACAGAATCCTATGAAATAATTGGAGAATTGTAATACTATTAGAAGCAGTATGCCGATAACACAAACTACGTACTACAACGTGTTACACCAAGTCAGTGTACGCTAATTTCAATACGCAAAATTTTTATTATTTTTCAAAAAATACATCTTTGATATATGATTTCTCGAAATTCATGACACGTGCCTCGGTGGCGCCCATGCCACTCGAAAAGTCATAAATTCCCCTTCCTATGGTGAAATTTTGAGACAAATCGTATGCTACCTTTCAACAGAAAAAGGGGAATCTATGACCTTTCGAATGGCATGGGCGCAATCGAGGCACATGTCATGAATTTCGAGAAGTCATATACCAAAGATGTAATGTTCGAAAAATAAGAAAAATTTTGCGCTTTGAAAGTAGCGTACACTTGGTGAAATAATACGTTGCAGTAGTTTGTGTAAGCGACACACTGCTTCTAACAGTACTAGAATTCATCGATAGACATATTATTTTCATAGGATACTGTAAATGTTGCTCAGTCTTGCTCATAAGTGTGAGTTTTTCGGAGAAGAAATGATTGCTATTGCTACAGAATGCATGCTAAATTCCTCTACATTAATAACAAAGCTATGATTTATCTAAGAGGTAACTGCGTCCGTAGAGAGTACTAGATATGTATGTAGTAATGCATACCAGTACCCAACGGTGCCGATTTAAAAGCTTTGACAAAATTTTCAAATAATGGATGTCCGTTCAATTTCGATAATAGGCGTCAAGCTGGTCTAATAAGATGTTTTTTTTTTGTTGTTGTTTTGGCCAGTACCACACGACGATAAAATATGGTAATACTTTTCTTGTTGGATTTTCTTCTTTTATTTATTTATTTTTTTGAAGCGCAAACAAAATGTATCTGCTTCGCGTGTTACGGTTTTGCTAAAATTTTAGGTACCGACCTAAAATATAAAAATAAATACCTATTTCAAGCTTAGTTCGGTCGATACGCGAGTAAGGAAGATTACCTCATACGTCATCGGGAGAGTGCGTCGCATCACCCCCCTGTCACACTTATATGTATACCTACAAACGAAACCACTCGTCGTCATGCTGCCTGCGGCGAAGCGGTTACGTATCGGTAAAAATTAAGTGGATATTTAAACTCGTGAGTAGAGATAGCCTACCAAGTACCGAACCACGTCCGAGCCTACCAACATTCGGCTTGTACCTTTTACACTCGTCCCTCGCTTCTTCGTAAATTTTACAAATAGGTTCCTCCTATGCTTAGCGTCGATTGTTTTTCTTTCGAAGATCACTTTCTTCGCTTCAACTTTTTCCACGTGTACCGTCTCCGTAGTCGTAGACCTATTTGGGTCACTAGGTAACGACTTCGAAGCAAGGGTGCGGACAGGGACAGGCACAGGATAGGGAAATACCAAAGCACGTCGTATTTCGTTGATTAATTGCGTTGCGTTACGTTGCATGCTCACAAAAATGAGTTATAGGTATACTTGCGCACATACACATAAAGCCTACCTTAAACAACGCAACGCTTTTTTCAAGCGAAGTTCAGACGTTTGTAATGATATTTAAGCGAAGATTTGAAACCACCAGAACCACTTATTTTGAGATTTTCAAATGGAACCAGTACCAATAGAAACCATTCGAAAACTAATTCAAAGGTTTCCAAAGAAGAATAAAATGAGACCAATTCCTAAGAAACAAAAATAATTCCCAATTGGGAGAACAGGAAGGGGAAAATCTGAATTAGGCCCAGAACCACCACAATCAATTCATGAATCAGTTCTCTTTTGATTATATATGGATGGAGGGGGAGGAGAAAATACATATAATGGGCGAATGGGATCGTTTTCGTTACACTTTATTTTCAGGAAAACTCTTTCATTTTTCTGATCTTTCTGTCATATTCCCAGATAATAGCTCATATGTTAATTTATTTAATTTTCCATTTTTATCTCCCATGACATTAAAATGTCAATAAATAAGTAAAACGTTTGTTTTTACGAGCTTCCGTATCATCGAAACTTTTACAAAAAGTGAAAAAGAGTTTCACCTAAAAATTCACGTAAAATCCTATTTTCAATCTTTCAGCCCAAAATTTTGTAGGTACCAGATGAATGCCTGAATTCGTATAATTGGGAAACAATGGAAAATCAGTTTAATAAGGTGCAATAAGTATATGGAAAATTTTGCTTGAGGGTTCCATATTTTCACCAATTCCTCTAAAAATATGTTATTAAAATATAGATTTTTATAGCTGCTGATTTTGAAGTTATGTTGTTTTGAGCCCTGGCTCCAAATTGAGCTTCCAAAGATGGGAAGAGGGTTCGAATTACAAATTTTCGGAAAATAATGATAAAGTTAAGGAAATACCCAATATAGGTTTTTGTACCTTCTGATTCTGATTTTTGCATTTGTTCTAAGCATTGGTCGTCAATGGCGGTTTCAAGACAATTCAGACTACTTCCTTAAAGCACTAAATCCCCTTGGAACCGCATAAAAACTTGTATTTTAGAACCAGTATCATTGTTCTTCAAAAAATTTAATTTGAACCCCAGCCCTTCCGATTTGAAGCCCAATTTAGAACAAACACAAAAATCATAAATCAACGGCTATGGTAAAATCATTAACGAATAATTGGATGTTTCACAACCTAAATTCGATTTTTATCGGGCTACAATCCTGTTTCTAATCATGCATGGGATGGTATGGTGTGGTGAGGAAAATAAATGCTATCTTACCTGTTTTTACTAATTTGAAAGTAGTAGTATTGTAAGCTTTCAGTTGTTCGTTGAAGGATGGATGAGATAAATCCTTTAGCGAAGGCTCGCTGTAGGCGGTGGACATTTTGCCAGAGGTGGTCTCCGCCGAAGCGTATTTTTCCAGATTCGATTTCTGACCACGCGTTGTTTTGCGGTTTTTGATTTTTTTTTTCTGCGACTCGACGACGGAAACGCAGTCGGGGAAAATCGCGCTAATATTGGTGGACGTCGAGGTCGAGGTCGAGCTCGGGGTCCTGGTCTTTGTGTTGGTGTTACCGTTGACGTCCGCCGAAAGAAAGGCGGAGCTTTGGTCCACTGTTGACGATCTCTTGATCGTTGGCGATATCACAGAATGAGCGGATGCGGCTGTAAAATACACGCAATTATATACGGTGATTTCAAAACATAAAAATTCAAAGTTCTGGATTTGGCTGAAATCGCAATTTATAATGAAAATCCTCTTGAAATATGTTCATACAATATGCAGTTTAGAGTCCTAGGTCATCTTGAAAGCGATTGTGAGTTCTCAAAATGATGTCATTCTCGGGGTATTTGAAAAAAAAAATGGAAAAAAGAGATAAAACAAACGAATTTAGTCCAAAATTCACACCAGGAGGGGTAGAATAAGTCAGCTGGAAACTTGAAAATTATATCACCGGGCTTTTATGTCTCAAGGATCAACTTTCGGTAATTAGTTTCAACCATTGAAGGTGAAATTATATGGATGTGATTATAAAATTTTGAGGTGTAACATTTGGGGTTTTCAACAAATCTATCAGTATTTCATAATAAAACTGTCATTTCCGGATGCAAGGTGTCCAGTAGACCGCAAAAATGCACAAAATACCAAAATAGATTTTTTTTAGACAAAACGTTATTGGGTGCGGAACTGCGGATTGCAGGTGATTAAATTTTTGGATTTTGCAGGCGATTTAGTTCATAAGTTAAGATGATCAGCAGAAAATGAATAAAGGAGAAAAAATATTCGAGTTTGAGTTGACGAAATTAGAGACGATTGGGCACCCAGTACATTACTGCGTTGTTAGTAGGTACATGAATTTCATTAATTAGGTAGGTGGATACTTATTAAACCAATTTCAGTTATCTATGTACGTAGGTATGTACGTACTCACTACTCATACACTCGCTACGTTTATTTTTAACATCGATCTCTCTTAAATCTAAAGCAGCCGAATTTGGCACAATTCTAGCTGTTTTTGCGATTGATACATGCAATTTCTGTTCAAAAACAGCGATTTATATCAGACCTACCAGTTATTAGTTCGTATGTGTACTCGAATATACGTGTATAACATGTTGATTGTTGGGTACTAGGTAAAAATATCCCCATTACTTGACAATTTCCCATGGCATACATGTATCAACGCTCATCGTACTCGTATAATCGTATACGACAATACGACTTACTTACTTACCTACCGAACTATCTATTTACAGAACTCGGTGCTCTAAAATATCTGTTTGGTAACATTCGAATTTGATATCTAACTGAGCAACAAGCGTTGGTCATTCTGTATCATCAACGTTAACAATACCGGAAAAATTGTGTCCAGAGGTACCAGGTATTTCAGGGCAAGCGAAGGAGCTGTGTTGTGGCTTTTGAGAGGTAAATAGGTAGGTAGGCAGACTGTTATGCAGGTAAGTACTAGTAATAATTGGATGGAAGCGCTCACCTCGTTTTTGCAAGGCGATACAATGACAATTGCAATGTTGGAATCTGGGTTGGGGAGGCCGAGCTATTGTGAACTCTACTACGTCTTCGGCCGGAAAAATGACGTACATCCTTCGAGGTGCAACATGGCGACGATGACGTCACTGCGTCGCCACTCGGTCACCAAATTTGCAGCAGCAGCAGCGTCCGCCGTCGCCGTCGCTGCCGCCGCCAACGCCAACGCTGTCCTCGTCGCCGTCGTTCTGCAACAAACAATTCAACGAAAGTAAGTCCATCGTTCGCGATACCGCAACTAACACACGTAAAATATATATGTACAGCTAAGATAGGTTGCAAACATTACAATAGACGCCTACTACGCGTACATAGGTAGAGGTACATTACAGAAATGCTTCCCACAGGCTACACTAACGCTATGGATATTGAGAAATAGGACCAAACAAAATTCTAACTCGAGTACACGAGTAAGTAGTTACTCGTAATTATGACTACAAATATCACCCTCGAGTAATTACGTAGGGCAAGAGATTACGCGGATCTCACAATGAGATCTGGTATACTGTTAATTTGTCTCCCCGCCGATACCTTCCCGCTACATGGGCGCACGCGCGCTTCCCAACTTTATTGCAAATGAGGTAGCGCCTGGCGCAGAAACCGCCACCACGTTTACATTGCCATATTAATGCACTTCATGTACACACGACTATTAGATGTAAGAAAAGGGGTAATTGAGGCGAAACAAGATTAGAGCATCAAAATACATACATTGTCACCTACTCCGAATAGCTTGGAATAAAAAAAAGTTTAGAATCTTTCCCACCCGTCTACGCTTAAACAAAAAGGAGAAAACATGAATTTAGCCCCATTTTTAAATGTGTGTGGGGGGAGTATATGCGTCACATACCTGGTTACAATAAGATTTAATCACACTTTTGTGCCCTGATCTTACAATGTAAAAGAATAAAACAGCAAGATCCCACATGGACTAAAAAGCAATACACTCTATTTTTTTAATCTAACAAAAACACGAACGATCTTCCACGGTGCGGTGGATTAAAACGAACTAAAACTAAAACACAATCAGGCAAAGTTTTATTATACAAATATGTACCTCCTCGATGGCAGCGTCACCGTCAATGCTTATACCCGTACATCGTTCATACAGTGTTCAGTGTACCTACCTATTTAATTTTACGAAAAGCTCAAGTTTGTTTTGACAAAGCGACACGGAATAAGAAAATTTCTTTGCACAACAACGCACGATGTCCGAGTAGTAGAACTTAGCATTGCATCCTTTCGCTAAACTCGTATAACACGAGTACGTACATACTTTGTACAACTCAAATACCTAGTATTAGGTAGGATACTTCACCGCAACTCGATATTTAGGCAACTCGCAACAGCGCGGCACAATATGTCACGGGGGTGACGAGTTATGCGCTGGTAAGTCACTATGTGCTCGTTTATTGCTTACTTAACAACCTGACGACAATACAAATTCTTCTCGTCGTCATTGTCACCTAGAAGAGAACTCTTCATATTTTACGAGTGGTTTACAACAACGCAAGTCGTAACATCGTCAAGCTTTAAGTACCACTTCATTCGATAGTATAGTGTAGGTATCATTTGCTTTTATCGTAAAAATTAAAAAAAAAACAATATCCTTTATAAATTCGGCTAAAAATCATGTGGTACCCTCTTGTCCGCCTATCGACCTTCCTACCCACTCATGTACCTAATTAGTAATTACTATAGTAACAACGATGTATATATAGGTAAGTGAGTAGTTAGCTAGATGAAATGCTCTGATGATGTTATTATTCAACACAAAGAATAGGCAATCGTCTGTTGAAACCAGTGTCTAGTGAGTATGTACAGGGTGTGTCAAAAGCGATGAACTGATTTCAAGCGTATGTGCGTTATGGTGTCATCACGTGACACTGCGGAAACACGTACAACACCGCGAACGAACGACAAATTCTTGCGAATCTAAACACATGGATACTAAGAAACTTTCTTCAATTTTAATTTCGCAATGCTTTTAGCCTATTAAATATTATGAAATAATCAACATGAGTTTAGGAATTTATTTAATTTGAAAAATTATAATTCAACGTCATTTCGTATAATAAATTTAAAAAATTTGATACTTTTGCAAAATATCAACAAGCTTATTACAAATAAAGAAAAGAAAGAAAAAAAGAAAGGAACTTTGGACAAATTAAAACAAGTACACATTTAAAAAAAAATATACCAAAATGAATACTTGGGTATTAAATTGAAGTAGTTTCAACAAAATCCTCAGCTATAAATGTAATACAACAACTAGATAGGCTATGGTGAAAAATAAACAACTAGAGATTCTCAACACCCTTATCTAAGTATAATAATAAAAAAAAAAATGCGCGCACCCCCCGGTGGCCCACAAGGGGTGATCAACCGTACGGTAATGTTGCGTTTAATTATCAAAGGCGGTAGGTTTTCGGTGTTGAAAACATGATATCATTTCTGCGCCAGGAGCAATTACTCGTACACTTTTCCTCAAACTTTCTATAAGTTGCACCAAACTTTTTAAAATTTTGAAAAGTTTCAGGTGTGTGACACAGTATGAGCAATATTACGCGCAATTGTGGACCGGATCCGTCCAATGTGGACTTTGGAAAAGGGG
>FIZV01019831.1:0-12189 GCA_900050545.1 Trionymus perrisii | reverse complement strand
ATTTTTGAGATTTTTTAATGTTACCTATAAAATTATTCAAGTTTTCTAAATTTTTGGATTTTTTAAATTTTCAAGTTTTTAAATTTTTTAAATTTGTTCAATTTTTCGAGGTTTTTTAATTTTTTCAAAGTTTTTCAATTTTCCTATTTTTTATTATTTTTTTATTTTTAAAAATTTGATGTTTTCGAATTTTTTGGAGTTTTTGCAAATTTTAATTTTCAAAAAAAATTCCAACCTTTTCAGATTTAAAAATTTTAATTACCTATTTAACGTATTAAAATGTTTCACTGATTACCTGAATATTTCTAAAAAAGTTCAAAAAAAAACGAAAGTTTATGAGGTACTTCATTTTTCAAAAATTCAGCCAAAAACACACTTGATTTTGAAAATTTCTAAATTCAAACACTTTGACCTGTTTTTGGACCGAAATATCGATTGACTTTAGTTCACAAAAGTCGAAGTCAAGGCAAGAATGTTATATAATCACTTTGAAAATCGAACGCCTGCAGTGCACATAAAATTCTCACCACGGCAGGTTATCGGGTAATAAATTAGCCAAGTCGAAGATTACACCTGTTAACCCCTTCGAAGCATCCACGCTGTAATTCATCATACAAACCTGAACTGCACAATCTCCCATTTCGAGTGAAAATTTCGAAACAAATCTGGAAGAATTTTAGTTACCATATTCAAGAGAAAAATAATTAATGGAAGTGTCGTCGTTGAAATTTAATGCTCGAGATTAATTTAGCGAAATGCTTTTTACGGATGAAAAGCAATTACCAACTTTTATTGAAGATTTGTCTCGTAAAAGTGGAAAATTAAATTTAAGAGTAAACTTTTCGAATTAAAATTACCAGAAATTAGAAATGCGAGAAATAGGTACCTATTTTTTCCATTGTATCTGATATTTTAAAAACTTACCTACAAAATAACTTTACCAATTGTTTCTTTCGAATCTTTGTTTTACGAATTTCCATTAAAATAATTATTCTCACTCGGGCTAAGGTAAAAGTATGCATCTACTTGTGCTTCCACTAATGAAGAAGAGCGATAGTGCATGGTTTCCTCATTCTTGTAGGTGTAATGGAATCTCATGTGGGTGATATTTTTCTAAACGAGTAATTTTTTGGGGGATTTGATGAATGAATGATTCTCTAGGTGTTTTTATTTTCGCCTTTGCAATATTATGGAGTCAACAGGAAAATTATTTTAAATTAGAACACATTATCATTTTTTTTGCAACTGTGCTTTTTAGTACTAGGGCCAATTTATTAGCTTAAAATTATTTTAAATTTATTATTACATGAATACAAATTTTTATCAACCAAGTAGGAATCCTAGGTACATGAAAATATGAATAACAAAGTAGTGCTCACCTTTTGCAACGTTATTACTGGTATATCCAACGCGCTGTTTGTAATCATAAGGACACATTGATAATTACAAAACGAGTTAAAATTTTAATCCATTTTAATTAACGAAGCCTAAAAACGCATTTAATTTCATAATTAATGAAAAGTTCATCACGCGAATCATTTCGTTTTTCAAAAAAATAAAAGCAAAAAGAACCACCAAAGATGAAATAAAACTCGCACGAAGAAATAATATAATAGAAACGTTAAAAAAATCAATCTCAAGTTGAAAAAAAAATTATCAAAATCTGGGATATATTTTTGGAAAAATAATTTACCCCCGAATAACGAGTTCAATTGGTCAACAAAATAAACCCGCGATACAACAGTCATTTATTGAAACGTTCATGATCCAACTGCCAAGCATGCGGCAATACGGTTCAGTTCGCAACTACTCCAAAAGAGACAAACCGAAAAAAGCACTACCGACAGTGGCTAACTAATTTTTCCATGGCAACGGTTAAAAACACCTATAATATTTTTTCGTTTCGTTTGTCGCTTTTAGAATTTGTTGAAATTGAAATTCCTTTCTTCTTTTTATCGCCAACAAATGCCTATAAGTTTTTTAATGTCACAAGGTTGATGGTATTTTGTATAATGATGCCTTTTCTAAATTTCTAATGAAAGAATAAGATCAAATGTTGGGAAAAAAGATTAGAGGTGAATATTATTAAAGATTGCTTTGAGCGTTTTTTCAAAAATAATGGAGAATTTGAGATTTTTTGGCGGTTGTTTGATCTGAGACATTTTAATGAACATATCTATTGCTAAACAATCTTCAAGTGTTTTTGAAATGAATTTTTGTCGAGTAATTTGTCAGGAATTCAAAGGACATCTCACTTTTGAGAAATAACTCATTTTTTTTCTCTCTCTCTCTCTTTCTTTTTTTTTGGAAAAAAATCTCTTTGACTTTTTAAAGTGAAAATATCCCTAAAAAGGATAGGTATATTTATTATTTTAATTCTTTTAGTGTGAGCGAAAAAACGTATCTCATTCTCAATTTTTTAAAACAAAAAATAGGTTAATAAAATCTTTCATTTTTTTGAGATTTTTTTTTAAAGGAATGTACTTGTATTGAAAAAAGATTTCTATTTATTTTTTATTTATTTTTTCGGAATCAGTTGTTACTTTTTAGAGTAAAATAAATCTATTAATTTTTTTGGAGAAAATTATCTTTCAATTTTTATGTTTTATGAAGAAAAAATTCTCAATCTCAACTTCTTGGACTTGGAGAGAAAATTTTTTTAAATTTTTTCATCTGTCTCAATTTTTTAGGAGTAAAAAAGTGTCAATTTTATCGAATAAAAAAATCTCGATACTGTTTGTTTAGGAGAAGAAAAATTAAGCTCATATTTTCAACTCGACATAACTTCAGGTGACAAGATTCAATTACGCTTACGCTTATGGAACGAATAAAATTTGAGTTAATTTTATTCGCTTGCTCTTTTTTGCTATTTAGCAGGGCTGTTAACCGTTATGAAAAATATAACGGTCACGGTTACAGGGTTACGGTTATGGGTTCAAAGATACCGGTTACGGTTACAGGATAAGGGTTACTAGTTCGAACATAACGGTTATGGTTACCGGTTACGGTTACAGAATTCCATAATTTATTCCGGTTACGGTTACGGTTACATGCGGTTACGGTTACAAATTTCTTTTGTATTTTTTATTTTATAACACTTGAAAGGTGACGTGGTATCTAGAAAGGTACCGTACCTTATCCCCAAAAAGTCAAAATGTTCATGAAACGCAAAAAACGAAACCGATTTGGCGGATTTTTATTCGTTTATATCAAATAAGTTTATCTCAAACGCAAAACTGAAGGACAAACACAAAACATCGCGACAAAACCAATCCGCATTGCACATTTCTTCACCAAAAACATTGTTTTTTTTTGTAACCGTAACCGAAAGGATTTTACCAATTTTTATATGGGTTACGGTTACGGGTTACGGTTACAAGTTCAAACATATCGGTTACGGTTACAAGGTTATGGTTACAAAATTGAAAATCATTTCGGTTACGGTTAATAACGGTTACAGTTTTTCTCAATTTTACCGGTTAATTCCGGTTACGGTTACAGGTTACGGTTACGGTTAACAGCCCTGCTTCAGACTTCAGAGAATGGTTGAACTGTCATACCATCTGCGTGGTTTTTATACTTAAGCATATAGGATTCCAATTCCAATTTCGAATGTATGTAATAATTATGTAACTCGATCGATTTTATTTTTATATTTTTGCGATAGTTATTAACTTTTCAGACTGAATAAAATCGTTTTCGTTAGTTAACGTCGACGTTAGTAATTCAAAAATAGAACTAGATGCTTGCAAATCAATCATGACACCTTAAAATCAGATACCCAGAACTCAGAAGTTCCATAATCGTTCAAAAGACGAAATACATACTTATTGACCAGCAAGTACATAGGTAATGCACACGGCCACATGACTCACTAACAAGTTACCAACAACTAACTACAATTGGATTTCCAAACCAAAACAGATACAATACCCTTGGGATATAAAAACAGCTCGTGGGGTTTATCGTAAACTGGAGGCACCAAATTAGCCATTATGCAATCAGCCTTGTACGGCTTTGTACCTACTACCTATACCATACGTAGATGGACATTTGAAGCGTCACAAGTATTAAGTGTATAAGTCAAAGGTAACTCACAGTATTAAGTGTATAAGTCAGTTACCTTTGACTTATTTATACACTTAATACTTGTGACGCTTCATTTGATGAATGTACTGTAGGCTTCACACAAGTTTCATATTTTTAACAGAAAAGCAGTGAAAATAATTAAAAAGAATAGCATAAAGAAAAGTCTGTACCGATACCTACCGATATAAAACAGCGATGAAGTACTTAGCCCATAAGTGATAACTTGCTTTTGCTACTTTAATTTCATATTTCACTATATTTTCTGTCCTGTCTCAATCTCAACTTGACCAAAGGATCTGCTGATCCACGAACATTCAAGAATTTATATCAAAAGTTTGCAAATACTTTTTTTTGCAAAACGCATTCAAATAAAATAAAATAAAATAATTTGAAGTGAATATCAATATTTCATTATTTCGGTGAAAAAATAATAATTCAAAAAAAGTCATCATTCTGGAAAAGTGGAGAGAGAGGGGAGCCAATCAGCACGCTCTACTTAGCCCTACGAAAACGAAAACTGCTTCGAAATTCCTTCTATCAAGTCACAAAATCAGCTGATGACAAAACTTATCTTTTTTTTTACGAGGTTTACGAATTTTCGCTCAAAACGCACACTTTTGAATTTTTTACATCGAATTCCTGTTGAAACATTTTATAATCTTTATGATTACTTTTCGCAATGAATGATTTATTGATTTATAATTGAAGTACAGTGAAATGAAATTTCTGGAACTCAAGCTGTGTTCCAAAAGGATCGCTTACTATTGCACCTTAACCAATGCAAAGTGGTTCAAACCGACTGGCACCGAAACTGATTTCAATTTGTATCACCCGATAGCCAAAGAAAAAGTCCCATTTGTTATAAAACAGGATAATTATATATCATGGTATATGTGTGGTCCTACGGTTTACGATTCTGCTCATCTAGGCCATGCCAGGTTTGTATCTCGTTTGCTGCATAACTCGATTAAAAATAGAATCTTATTGCATACGATTTTTTTTATCTAGCACTTACATGAAGTTCGACATTATTAAACGAATAATACAGAACTACACGAGTAAGCCAATCGTTCAAGCAATGTGTATCACCAATATAGATGATAAAATAATTGCACGATCAGCTGAAACTGGACTGAGCTGGGAAGTATTGACGAAAACTTACGAGACTGAATTTTTCGACGATATAACTTCTTTAAACATTGTCAAACCTACAATTATTGCTCGAGCTACTGATTATATTCCTCAAATGATCCAGTTTATCGAACAACTTATAAGCAAGAATTTAGCTTACCAATCTGCGGATGGTTAGTAAGATTATCTTCGGCGTTATTTTTTATTTATTTATGTTTGTTACTGGGAAATTTATAATTTTAGGTTCGGTATACTTTAATTCGCAGAAATACGCTAAATGTGGCAAATTTAGACAGGTTGATGTTTCTGAATCAGCAACCGAGTATAAGAAATGTGCTTCCGATTTTGCTTTATGGAAAGCAGCTAAACCTTCTGAACCGTTTTGGCAATCGCCTTGGGGTCGTGGGAGACCCGGTTGGCATATTGAATGTTCAGCTATTGCGAGGTACTGTTTAATAAATTTTCACTAGCATTAAATGAGATTATTTACAGGTCTTATTGTATGGTATTGTTTTTTTTTTTTAATTTTTTTTAGTACATACTTTGGTAATTCGGTGGATATTCATAGTGGTGGATATGATTTAATTTTTCCACACCATGAAAACGAAGAATCGCAATGTTGCGCTTATCATGGAATCGATCAGTGGGTTAATTATTGGATTCATTCCGGACAATTGATGTTAGCGAACGATGACAAGAAAATGTCAAAGTCTTTGAAGAATACCATTAGTGTAAAAGATTTATTGAAGTCGTATTCTCATGATAATTTTCGTATGATGTGTTTCATGATGAACTATAGAACGGGTAAGTTGATAGTCGTTGAAAGAGTAACTTATTTATGTATTATTTTCATGTGTAAATTTTTTTCTTATTTTTTCCCCATAGATGTACAATATTGTGATGAACTTATGGTTACCAGTTTAAAATATTGTTCAAAATTCGTTAACTTTTTCAGTGACTGTATTGCTTATATTAATGGGTATTCGAACGATGGTGATATCGATGAACCGAAATTATTACAAGTACGTCATCGTTTTTTTATTAATGTTTTTTTTGTTTTGTATAATAATTTGATACAACATGTAGAAACTTTTATCAGATTCTAGATAAAACCAAACGTGACGTAATGAAATCCCTCCAGAATGATTTCGACACCAAAGCATGTTTATTGCATCTCTTACACTTGATTAATGAAACAAACACGATGCTATTTCCTAAATCGGTACACTACTTGTTTAATTTCCTTTATTTAAATTTCAAAGAATAATTCTGCGAGATTTTTTAAATCTAATTTTTACCCCTACTTTGTGTTGTAGGGAAGTAGAAATCCAGTTGCTGTAACGCTAGTCTATCAGTACGTTCGTGATACCTTGCATGGGTTTGGTTTCCATCTTGGAGATTCGATTATTGTAACTATTTCAACGCCTAATTAATTTGGAAAGAATAAAATCTACAGATGTCCTCACTTTACAGAACTCAGATTCTAAACCAAACAGTAACTTAAGCGCTGTGATCGATAGCACTGTAACATTTCGGGATAAAGTACGAGAAACTGCATTAACTTGCAAGAAGAATCAAACTGTAAGCTTTTCCAGACGTATAATTTTATTATTTTCATTGAAAATCAAATGTAATTCCTACATTGATTATGATATTTTAGAGTCTTGAAAATGCCAGCGTAGAATTATTAAAATTATGTGATCAAGTCAGACAAGAATTGTTGTATCAAGGAATAGCTATCAAGGTTTGCAGTCGTTGTCTAATTTCATAAATTGTAAAGTATTCGTTAATTTTATTTCTTTCTATCTTTTTTTTATTATAGGATATTAAGAATAATAAATCAACCTGGACTTATTCGGAATCGAAGAAGGAGGAATGATTCAAATTTCTTTGAACTTATTTTTTCAGGTGTGTAAATATTCAGTGGAGAAAAAAATTGGTCAATTTTTCAAGAATTAAAACGGGGTTCCCTTCTTATGTTTTATTCGAAATTACCTACTTTTTTTGAAATTAAATTTCGACATTTCCAACTTACAAAAGAAAATACAATGTGACTCTTCAAAAAATATGTAAAATTGGTGAAATATTTCATAAAAAACACATACTCACAAAAAATTCCCCAACACGCAATATTTTTATTACAAAAAAAAAAAAAGAAATAAAAAATTGGTAAAAAAAAGTTGGTACATAAAAAAGTACACAATCGTGAAGTATAAAATTCAATAAATTATTAATTTACAACAATTATAACCTATTTAAACATCGGTTTCGATATTTTTCGACATTTTATTTTTCTCCCATCTATTTAAAGCTTCAATCGGGTAACACATCACCGCTGATGAAACAATCAACGCTCCAGAAATGTAAAACGACATATCGTAATTCTTGGTAATTTCTTGGAAATATCCTAAATTTGTAGAGCAAACCGTGCACATTGAGAGTACATCTATCAATATAGGAAAAAGTTATTTAAAATATTTAAATTTTTACCAGCCATAGGTGGTCCAATAATGGCAGCTACGCCTTGGAAAAGTAGTAATAGTCCAAATGCATTCGTTAGTTTCTCCAGTCCCAATAAATCGACCACGATTATCGTACGTAAAGATGAAAAACAAGCTGAAAATTAATCATTGACGTTATTTCGTTTGCTTGTAGGTAATTTCCATCAGAATGATTTCTTCTTCAGTCATCTCTCACCGATTGTTAGACCAAAAGCGCTGGCGTACAGAAACTGGAACTCGACCGATTCTGAAAATCCACTGAACGCTGTACATAGGCCGCATACGGTCAAAGCTGTATTGCTTATGATGACCGCGTTCATTTTCGGTATGCTACTCAACACTCCAAATCCTACTCGGCCAACTGTATTGGCTATACCGAGTACGGAAATTAGCCAAACAGTGGTTTCTTTATCGATCTTATAATGTTCAGCTCGAGCTGTAAGGAAATTTTATAAATTATGAAGTACGTTCTCGAAATGGGATTAAAAAATTTTGATGTTTACCCGTGATGAACATGAATGGAATATACATGCCCATGGATGTAATAAAACCCGAAACAGCTAATAAGTTGAAGGTGAACGATCTTAGCAGAGAGAAATCTAACATGGTGGCTAGTGTTCTTCTCATCGCTTCGGGGAATATGGAGCATTTTTTTTTTTTTTCTTCTAATATGTCTGTGTAGGTCGGTAGACGTGTTACCGACATCGTATAGTCTAGAGCACTGGACTGGAAAAATTAATTGTTTATTAGTTAAAACGAACGAATCGATAATTTGGAGTTGTTGAGTAGATACTGCGTATTTTTATCATTTTGTTTTCTGTCAATGTTTAATTTTTTTAAATGAAGTAAACGGGCAAAAAAATATCACCTTATTCGCTAAAAAAATTTATTTGAAAAAAAAAATTCAGCAAAAAATAACGAGTAGGTATTTCTAAAAACAAAAATTGACAGTCGCTTAAAAAAAATCCAGAAGTTTAAAAATTTCAACAAATTTTTGGGGAAAAAAAGGAAAATGTTTCTATGAAATACGATTTTAAATGAAAAAGCAATATCCTTATTTTTTTAAAATTTTCCTTAGTAGAAAATAAAATAATGGAAACATTTTCTTGAAGTTCTGAAGAAAAAAATGTGTACCAAATCAAAAAAAAATTCTAAAAAAATAAAAGTTTTTCTTGAAAGAAAAAAAGTCAAAAAAAAAAGAACAGTACTTTAAAATAATAATAATTATAATAATAAAATTAATGATCGAAAAATTCTTCAAGGAGGAGTTTTTTGCTCAAATTTTCTCAAGGAAATTTCCGGTTCACTTGAGGAAAAAAATTATAACTTATTTTATAAATTTGAAGAAAAATTAAAAAGAGAATTATACGAGAAAAAAATGAAAAAAAAATCCAAAAACATATTTTGGAAAAAAAATCTTTCTAGAAAAAAATGTTGATTTTTTTTTGAAAAATTTTTTTTTTTTTTAAATGTTGTTAAGAGAAGACAGTACACTTCAAAAAAAAAGTTCACTCAGTCGAAAAAGTTCTTTTTTTGAAAAAATCTCAAGTTTTTTTTTGAATTTTGTAGAAATAATTGATAATTAATTTGTCAAAAAAAAATGAGAAAGTAATGCTTATTTTATAAATTTTATGGAAAAAGATTTGTACGAGTGTAAAAAATTATTCCAACTTATTTTGAAAAAAAAGTTGAATATAAAAAAATTTTCCTAACGAAATCCCCTAAAAAAAACTATGTCAAAAAATCTATAAAAAAATTATCAACAAATAATTTTTCAGCAAAAAAGATTCTAAGAAAAATTTTCTCGTTCAAAATTTTCTAAAAAAAAAATCATCTAGAAAAGAATTTCCAAAAAAACAATGAATAAAAAACACATTCCAAAAAAAAATCTTTTGAAATTTTTCTGAGAAAATAAATTAATTCATAAATAAGAATTATTGCGGAGAAAATAATTTCAATAATAAGCTATGTCAAAAAAATCTCAAAGGTACCTTTTTCATTTTTTTTTTTTTTTTTTTTTTTTTTTTTTTAAAAAAGTGGGGGGTTTTGGTTTTTTTAAAAAAAATAAACTATTTCAAAAAAATCTCAAAGGTCCCTTTTTTTTTTTTTTTTTTTTTTTTTTTTTTTCAAGAAGATGGCTGGTTTAGGTTTTTTAAAAAAAAATAATGTCCTACCCATTTTTCTCTATCATTATTTTAATGGCGATTTAAAAAAAATCAAAATAGTTTCGTAGCCCCTTCAAACTGAAAGTTAGGCAAAAAGTCATATAATGAAATTGACTTATTTTTCAAAGCACTACCTACCCTCCATGGTCATAAATGGATTTAAACTTTGCCTTTATAAAAACGCAATTTGCCCCTTCAATTTTTAGGATAGGCAACACCTTCATCTGACTTTTTTCTCAGTTGTACCAGGTTATATCTAAATCTGAAGCATTGCCATCAACTAACCAGGCACTCTTTATATCTAAGTAATTTTTTTTTTTTTTCTATTTTTATTACTGACCTGGGAAGTATACTGTGATAATCGTTTAAGATTCGAATTGAAGAATATATCATCTCTGTACAGTGGTCTATTACCAACATCAGTTTTGCTATTTCTTCTACTGTACACCGATGTAGTCCGATCTAGTGTTGTGGTACTAGACACAGTGAACGACTTGGATTTGTAAGGTTGCAAACTATATTTACGATTTAACAAAATCCTCATCTCTGGTATCACGCTATTGCGCTTTTTAAGCTCGGGACTTTCAGAGTGGTTCCTCTCGGTTCTATCGACTGGCTTGGCAAACGGTTTTATTCTTTTATCCAGATCTTTTTCGTTGATAAGTACAGTTCTATGGACGCTCCTGTCCTCATTCAAAGACTGGCTCGAGTTGAGATGATCCAATACTCCAGTGGGATTCAAATGTAGTATTTCCGAAGCTGTGGGATACTTGGTATTATTATTGAATAAATTTTTCTCGTCGTTCGAGTCTTCGATGGTAATGCCGAGATCTTCGTAGACGTTCAATAAGGAGGCGGATCTATCTTTGGATTTTTTCAATATCTCCGTTTTCAATATCAGTGATTGATTGGTCGTCTCGAGGTTCTCGTCTACCGGCACTTTAACAGACATTGGCTTTAGGGGACGGAATAACGCGCCGCATAAGGCGCACTGTAAAACGAAACCTGCCAAGTGAAAATGATCGTCGATTAAAATCTGGCTAAAAAAAAAAATCGTACACAGAAACACAGAGATTACTGGGTCAATGAGGCATATCGCTTGTGCGGGTGGTTTGTACAAGGTTACTCGAAAATTATCGCATTTACTATAATTTACGCTGAGAATTTTTATCTCGTGATGTAATCGACGATTAGCTGGGTGGTGCAGTATATCCACTGATACCTGCTAGCGAATGGGTTATTCGTACTGTGCCACCTTTAGCGAGAAGTTTTCCATTTATCAGGTCTCTATAAAAGTCTAATGAATCGTAATGAGTGGATAGCTCATAGCTTGTTCGTGTTTTTTTTTTTCTAGTTAGATTTTTTTTTTAAATCCAAGAAGAGTTCAAAAACAAACGAAATATTATAATTGATAAAAACACCTTTTCCAATTTTTTACCCCGATTTTTTTCAAACTTTTGAGCAAATTTTATTAAAAAATTTTTTTATCAAATTTCCAGAAAAAACACCATTCTAACTTTTTTTTCAGTTTTCAAAAGAACTAGGGTATTTTTACTAAACAAAAATTTCAGAGATTATTTTAATAATTAAGAAATTTTTGCGAAAATTTATTGACAATTTTCAATGATTATCGAAGATTTTTTATAGAAAATTTTTGATTTTTTTTTCAGGCATCACAAGTATTTTTTTTTTTTTTTCGAGGTTTTTGTTACTAATAATTGTAACATATTCTTTTTAGAATAATTTTTTCCTGAAAATATTCGATGTATTTTTTCTGTAAAAATTTTTTTTTTCTCAATTTTGGAAAAAATTTATTGAAAAAACTTGTAAAGATTTTATTTAAAAAATTCAAAAACTATAGTTATTAATAAGACTTTTTTACGAATTTTTAAAAGAATTTTTAAAAATTTTCTTCATTATCTCTTTAAAAAAATTTTTCATTTTGCATTTGTTTTTTTTTTGTTGTTTTTTTTAAGAAAACTAGTAAATTTATGTTACATAAAAAATTTCAAATTTTCCTTTTTAGTTTTCAAAAATAATTTTTTTTTAATTTTTGAAAAAACCAAAAGTGAAAAAGATTTTTATTTTGAAGTTTTTATTCAGAAGAATTATTTTAGGATTCATTATTTTCGAGGATTTTCTTAAGAAACTTTTTCAGAAAAACACTTTTACTGGTATTTTTATTTTTGTGAACTTACAAATTATTTTTTCAACATTTTTTATCCATATTTTTCACGAACTCGTTTCCAAAATTTTTATTCAAAATATTTCAAAAAGGATTTTTTTTAAAAAATTTTTAGAGG
>FIZV01019755.1:0-22252 GCA_900050545.1 Trionymus perrisii | reverse complement strand
TTTTAGGTACCTATACCTACGTAAAAAATTCGGCTTAACAACAACAAAAAAAAAAAAAAAAAAAAAAAAAAAAAAAAAAAACGAAAATATTTAGTGATAAGCTTAATCATGAAACCGAAATAGGAAAACTCATGCATAGAAAGTACTGTTCAATTTCTCGAAAGGAGAACACTCTTCTCGTAATATTTTTACAGGCGTTTTATCGACTTCGCTATTTTACGTAATAGAAATAATATTCGTGCACATGTCGAAAACAGTAGGTATCTGTATTACGTATAAAAACTGGGGAAAAATTTCTCGCTAGAGAGATTGTTGATAAAATAAATATCTAACTGGCACGGTGTATTTAATTTTTTAAATCCTCTTCGGAATCAATATTTTGGCACGTTTATGCATAAAGCAAAAGTATAACCATTGTTAATCCCAGTTCCAGAGTGTGGGTATTTTTTATGAACGTGAATTAATTTAGGTAGGCAATTTGTTTTACCTGAACATTTACAGATAGGTGTGGTGTACTCATACGATTACATGAAGGAAGATATGGCACGTACGATACGTTTTTTTTTATGAAGTAAAATATCAGTTCAAGTCGTCATATCAAATTGATCGAATCGAATTGGTAATTTATTCAAAACGAATGCTTAAAATCATTGGACTTATGTATTGGTGTGAAACGAAAAATTTTAAAAATATCTGCATTTTTTTTATTGAAATAAATTTGAAATGAAAGAAAACAATTTCGAAGTCACCGTCATTAATACCTACTTAATTAGGATATTTCTTGACGAAAATTCTCATCTACTTGCAGAGTTGATATAAAATACACATGGGTAATTATGTATGAGACTCTTGGGTATGTGATTCGAGCTTAAATGGTCAACACATACCTTACACATAACACCATCGACTTAGTGAAATGGGATTTCATAATGGGGCTCGAGCTCGGGTTTCTGTTTCGTAGTTCTTTCATATTATCTGTACTATAAACATTCACATGACATTACAGCCCACCGAATTAATGCACCAATGTCCTAGGAATAGCAACGTAAAAAAAAAAAAAAAATAGATACCTCGTAGAATTTCTTCTCCGTTTATATCCCCATTTCGAATAATTTTGTGCTTTTTTTGTTAGAAGAATCGATCGCGAAAAAACAAATTCCAAGCACAACGAAAGCAACTTTTGAGTAAGTGAAACAATATAAAGAAATGGGCTTTTCTAAAAACACAAGTGTACTCTAGCTCATTTCAAGGGTATCTCAATTCTGTCTACGATTCGTGTAGAAAGAAAAAAAATGCAAATTCAAAAGCTCGTGGTACTTTTTTTAATTTAATTATAAGATGACACTCGAGTCTTTTGCAAGCGTGAACTATACGTATTACGTACCTACTCAAGACTTATATGAAGGTTAAATAACATTCCAGATATAATTTCAGATAAAATAGTTAATGTGTGATCACAAGATTCGAATAAATATGGCAATACTATTTCAGTTGATCTACAATTCATGAATATGTAAATCATTCTCGTTGCAAAAAACAATAGCGATAAAATTGTGTATTACCGATCAATTCGACTCGATCCTATTGATTCTCACGATATTCATTAGATGAAATTTACATTAAAAAGTACTTTGAAAGTTTGAAACCGGCTAAATCGACTTTTACTAACGAAAGTTTTCTCTTTCATTTCTGGTATCTAAGTCTATCGAATTTTGATCAATCAACAATCTGAACAACAGGGTATCAGTTTGAGTATCAACAGTGAAAATTACAGAACGAAATTCACAATCCAACTGACTGAGAGTAATCTGCATGGCCAGGTTTGCAAGAAAATATACTTATATTACCTACGATTAGGTTTTCGTGTTGGTTTTCCTCTATCTTTCATTATGCTTGAAAAGTTCATCGTTCATTTATCAACACACTTGCCACAGTTCGAATCAAACGTCCACCGAATAAAAAATACGAGTATAAATTCGTTATTGAGATATAGCCAGTAGCCAGATGTATGAATTTGGATACCTGACATGCCTTTTTATTTCTTGATTGAAAATTCAACGATAGATATCAACATATCCCTATCTTATTACATATAAATGATTTGTTGGAAACAGTTTTCTAGAGTCAACGTTTAAATAAACTTCCTAACAACTGTCGAATCAAAACCCTCAATGAAGTGGATACTTTACAATAAAAAAACTAGTACATAGATGTGTCAATAATCAATTATAATTCAGACATTAGGTACTTGAAATTGTGAACGTTTCTGAAAGATATTCATCCGAATGTGAATGATTGTCTAATGTCTACTCAAATGCAACATCGTCGACTAGAATAGTTTCCTTTTTTAGCTATATAAATGGATATCAACATTATAAGTAACTAATTAAGTATACTCACAACAACTATCTCCACATAATCCATCATCAGCGACTAGTAATAACGTAACTGGGTACATTATATACACATGTATCGTACCTAAATCACAGAAGTCTAAACTTCACTCTAAACAATTAATCGAACTCGAATAAAGAACGTACGTACGAATTTCTAATTGTTAATCGCAATTGTTCATTTTCATTAACAAGACTGCCGAACTGATAAAAAGCTACTCTCAACAAAGCATCTAATGTTTTTGGCGCAAACACTACGAAAAAGTGAATTCGGCGATAAGAGATGATATAACACTCGGCTGATAATTCCCTCGCTTTTGTAATTTCAGGCGCGAACACGTAACTTTGGAAAATGAAATGGTTTTCAAAAGATATGAAATCGAAAAGTAGATTTACTTACCAATGCAACGGAGATTTTAGCGGTGCTACTTCATGTAGGAAATCCAAAAACAGCTACTCGATCAGCAAAATAAAAATGCCTAAACCTGAAATAAAGCTGAAGCGATAAATAGAATACGACACCTTTTATCTAAACGGCTATACGCGTTGTGAATGCGTTGAGAATCAAATAATTTAAACCGTATGTTGAATCTCTCGGTGGTGCACATGGTTACGGGGATGGTGGTGTATGCACCACAAACCATCAGCAGCTTTTGAGCTTGCGCACAGCCGCAACTTTCGTCGAAGGAAAGACAAGTATTCGAAGCGCGTAGCGTAATGTGCCTACATTTTTGTTTCAACTTGCATCGGAATTTTCAGCTTTGAAAAGCGTTGAAATTGAAATTATGAATTAGCGGTTAATTAATTTATTGCCGTTTCGTGTAAACGTAGCGGTTGATTGAGAGGATGAAAAGCACCATGTTACTAACGTAGGCAATAGAATTGATTCGCTGTCATTTTGAAACTATCAGTTTGATGTATCAAATTTAATAACACTCCATTAAAACTTCAATCGTATATGAATTTTATCGATCAGTTTGGACTAGACAGAAAATATTTGTAAAAGATTCACCGCAGTAAATGAATAAAAAAACACCAAACTTATATTATAATAAATTGAATACTCAAAACTCAAATAAAAAAATACATTATGACTTAATTCTGCGGAGCTGGTGCCGCAGGAGTTGGTTGAGGAGGATACGGCGGTGGGGCATATTGCCCAGTTGATGGAGGAGGTGGTGGCGGTGGTGGTCCCCAATTCGGAGGGAATGCTATAACACGAGAAAATATTTTATTAATACTTATGTAATTGTAAAATACATTCGCATAAAAAAAAATTTGGCTAAAAAGCTCTTCCGTAATAAGCGAATAAATGAAATTCTTTACCTTGCCCTGTACTAGCGTAAGGTGTTCCAAACTGAGGAGGAGGCGGTGGTTGGGGTCTCCAATTTGGTGGGAATTGGTTACCTGTGAAAATTCGATCAAAAGTTAAACTCAAAATATCACTCGATATTCGTTTTGATATTTCTATCTCCGCGATTACTTACCCTGGTTCGTAGCGTAAGGAAACTGTGGCGGTGGCGGGGGAGGTGGCGGATGATGCCCTGGTGGAGCTGGCATTTGATGAATGTATTGCCCCGTCTGCTGCCAAGGTGGCGGTGGCATCATCCTAGGAGGCGGTGGCGGTCCACCCGCACCCATTGGCATAGCGCCTGGTGGACCCATCGGCGGTTTCATCATAGACGGAGGAGGAGGAGGCATGCTAAGCGGAGGTGGCATACCAGGTGGAGGTACAGGAGGCGGCGGTGGATTCATAGCCGATGGAGGAGGTGGCATACCCATCATACCCATGGGCGGTGGACCACCGGGATTCGGAAGAGGCGCTGTTGGCGGAGCATCGGCGAACAACTGATGCGGACGATCGGCTTGAGATAGCGGATTTTGAGCGGCTAACAAACGCTCAGCCGCTGATCCGTGCCGTTCACCTTTCACATCTTTTTTGTAAGCGTAGGATACGGAGACGGGACGATTACACAGATGTTGACCATTCATTGCATCTATAGCGGCGTCTGAAGCTTCAAAACTAGCGTAGTTAATGAACGCGAACCCTTTAGAGTTACCAGTCTCGGGATCTCTCATAATCTGCAATCGGTAAAAGATACTAATATTAGTACTCGACAAACGAATGACTTCATTTCATTGATATAATAAATACTAACCTTGGGTGTTTGTAATATAACCCCAAAAGCTGAAAAAGTGTCGTATAACAATTTCTCATCCACTTCCGGATCTAAATTACCAATAAAAACGTTAGCACCTACGTCCAAATTCTTTTGATGCGCTGACGCCTGGAGAAAATTAATTGTTCCAAAAATTAAAATACGATTGATTACTCACTGCAATCATTTTAAATTTAAACATACTTTATTAACTCGAATCGGCTTCCCGTATAACTTGATCATATTCATGATTTTAATAGCATAGTCAGCGTCATCTTCTCCTAGAAATTCAACGAATCCGTACCCTTGATGAGATTGTGTAACCCGATCTTTTGGCATATGAACGTTGACTGCAATAATCATCAAAATAGAACTCAGAATTGATCAGAATGTATAAATATTGCTTGATTATTACACCAAAACAATACTTACCTACCGGCCCGGCCTGAACAAATAATTCCCATAGTAAGGTATCTGAAACTTTGTCATCGAGACCACCGACGTAAATCGTGGCATCTGTTAATTTTGCAATACAATATTTGATCAATACGCCAGTACATGATTTGATAAATGGAGAAAAGTAAACGAAAAATCGAGAGGAAACACCATACTCCTACCTTGATTTCTCTCAGCTATAGGTCCCGCTGCCATGACGGATGAATTCAATTATTTTTCTGATGCAACAGACAATATTTTCATTTTAAACAAAATTATAAAAAAGGATTAAGTACTTAGATATCACCTGAATTCACTAATTTTGAAGCTTTTTCAGTCAATTCATCTGTCGTTTGTCTGTTTAATAAAAAAAAAGAAAAAAATTAAAAGCAGGTTTTTGGTTTTAGGTTTTTTGACTTGGCACTTTCGCATTTTTCTTTCAAGGTTCCATTTTGAACCTATTCAAGTTACCTATTTATTGTTATCACTAGATACTAGCGCTCCACACAAAAAATTTATTCACTAGTTTAAAATTGCCGCCTTTTATTTTGGCTTTTATTATTCATTATTATTCATATAATTATTTATTTTTATTATTTTTATTGTTTTTTAACCGAAAATAGATAAATTTTGGTCTGTTTCACGTCCCATTAATGATTAAAGAATAAATTAGTGTAATAATATCGCATGTTTTATTGAAAATGGAAGATTTCAAACGATTAATTGAAGAGGAAGCAAATGAAAGCTCACAAGACGTTGATAATACAAGTTTTTCCACCCTGCTCAATGACATAGGAATTCGAGCCAACTATTTGACTTCTTTCAAGAATATCAGGACTGATAGCAAAAGTAAGATCAAAATCAAAGAAAAAATGCATGAAGCAAATCATCAAAATACCTTCACTGTGTCTTATGCTTTCAGATCTTCATCACGAATATCAAACCTTACAACAGAAATATGATGAACTGAAAACACAAGAAACTCAGGTATTATCTGAACGTAGTGAATTATTATCCCTCCTTGAAGAAAAGAAATCACTCTGTGAAATAGAATTAGCAAAGTACGTTTTTCATTCGGTACGTTATATTGGGTACAAGGAAAGTGCGACTAACATTTTGTTTACTTCAGGAAACATCTAAACGCCTTGAAGAAGCTGACCAAACTGAAATGGATTAAATCTTCGAATCACATAGAAGGATGTATCCTTTAAACTTCTACATCACTTTAATCTTGGATCTAATGTGCTTTTATTATTTTCCTTGACTCAAACTTTTAGTAATTTTCAACGAAAATAATGGTTATTTGGAGCATTTCAGTTACGAAAACTCTGACCCTTCTATAAGAAATAAGGTAAGACATGGAATACGTCAGGCCTCGGACTACCATTATCACAGTCATTCTGTGTTTTAATACGGTTATTATGTAATTTATCTGTTTATCGTTCTGACTGTTCATTCCACGTACATATTGTACCTACTCATATTCCACCAAAAAAAAAAAAAATGCTCGTGTTATTGTCCTTTTTTATAATACTCCAACTTTATTGCATTTAGCTTATATTATAATTATTATGATGAAACCAATCTAAATATAATTTTCATTTAATTTTTTCATTGTGTCATATTTTTTGAGAAATTATCAGATCACAACAAGTAAATGATGTACGTATGATAGCACATCACCTTTTCGTGATTTCATGATTTGCATTGTGAGAAAAAAATTGATACTCGTTATATGTAATTAGATTAATAATTTTATCATTTTCAGCAAAAATAGGTATTGGATTCGCTTGGGCAAAGGAAACTTCCATTCGCATTTTTATTTTACATGAAGAATTTACCATTAAACCAAAATATTTCTGTGAAAACTTGATACTCTCAGGAATAAACTAATAATTTTTATCGTAAATTGAATTGTAGATTAAATCTAGTGATTTTGTTAGACGACCAACGACGCTTCCTCTGGTGATCGGTGTTCATTTAATCAACTCTTTATCGGGATGAGTCACACAAAACGATAGAAAACAAATCGTAAATTATGTTCAGTGTATTAATTTTGCAAAAAGTTTTTTCAAGTACTGAAGTTGTAAGGAACCTACAAAATTGAATAGGCACTTGAGCTCGTAATTCAGAAGTTAATATTTTAAACATCTAAATCGCCTAATCAAGTCCTAATCAAAATTCACCCATGATACACCCTGAATATTTTTTACAATATTTATACGCGTAGAGGGGGGGGGGGGGAATACAAAAAATCGAAACCACGAGAAGAAGGAAATTAAACTATCGAGAAAATATGCTAAACATTGATTATGAAATACCAATACACATGTCCTTGACTCGAAGTCGAACGCGTTCGTTGAAAAAAAAAATCAATGCTCAACCTATCTTTAATTATAATAAATACGAATTTTGAATAATTTATTTTGCATTATATTATAAATTGATCTTTCAAATATCTTACATAGTAATTTTTCGTTAAAACAAAATAAAACAGCTCCCTAGGTGCAATTATCCTACCTACATGTATTTAATCGACATGAAAATTTCATTCCGAGTATACAAATAATTTACAAGATTAATTAATAGAGAAAAAAACTTCACACTCGAAGAAAAATACAGAGAAAAGTAAACGTACAGAAATCGCATGTGTCGACTTTTTTCTTATGAGGAAAGTAGGTATACCTTTGAAAACCAATCGTTACCAGTCATCGACGAAAAGTTTTACATTCCAATATCGCATACGAGTGTTTTTCAACCAGATACAGATCAATATACTTATGAAACAATAACTCAGTTTAGAATTTCAAGATTACCTAATCAGTTTACGAGATGTCATCACTTAACCAATGTGGAATGTTAATCTCAGCAACGAATGGCAAAATTTGTATTTCACAGTCGAGAAATAACTTCTAATTATAACTTCGTTTCTTACATCTTGTTTCGGAATAAAACTGTCAATCATCACTTGTTTCCAATTGACGAAACTACCAGTTCAGTGGCTTTGTTTACCTAATTAGCCGAGTGCTACATTTCTGCCAAACGATCCCTATACGTGGGGTACTTTGAGCGTATTGTCCAAAGTTGCAAATCTTTTTTTTTTATCGTAAATGGTTGCTACGCGATTTTGTTTTGAACACAGCAAACAGATTTTTCCTCACAAATGTACTTACATCGAATAATTTCTTATCGTAATACTATTTAATACAAAACAAGCCTTTGAAAACGAACATACATTTAAGACGAAAAGTATAAAAGCAAATAATGGTACATGGTTTTTACATCGTATGTATTATAAATATAAAGAACAAAAAACTACCAAAAAAAAAACCTGATATCATTTCAAATGAATACCGAAAACAATTGAAAAGGAGTAGAGTGATTTATTGTATGTTCTGACGCACTCATTGATTTTTTAGTTTTCCGTCTCAACTTTTCATTATTTTTAAAGATTCCAAAATTTTGGAAAAATTTGACAATGCATATTTTTATCAGTTTTTAAAATGAAAATCAAACCGTTCTCTCATAATTTTTATAAAGCTTATGCAAAAACTTATGAGAGAATGGTTTGATTTTTATTTAAAAATAACTATTCATTGTAAACCTTTGTCAAATGTTGGGACCTCTAAAAATAATTAAAAGTTGGGTGGAAGAAACTAAAAAATCTACGAGTGAGTCAGAACATACATGATGACTCTATTAAAAGGATACATAATCGTGCAATTGCGATGAGATATGGGATGATTCACTAATCAAAGATTAGATAGAGAAAATATAACCGAGGATCCATAGACAATTATAGGTTTTCATCACTATCAAACTAACAATTTAGACTTCTCTCTGAGAATGTAGTTGGAAGAGTATCGTATAAAACTAAAAACGGATCCGTAGGTACTAGGTAGGTATACCTACTTACGTAGATGAGACAAGGAGGTTACAGCCGTTGGTCTTCATGATTTTAAGGACCTTTCCACACTAGATTTCTTTCACTCAAAGTGCATTGAAACAAAAATAATACTCACGACAATGCTCTCAAACTGCAACTGCTTTATTATCCTTTGGTACTACTCCGTAATAATGGAGAACCAATCGACACACCGAATAAATCTCAGAACAATGAAACTACTCTGATTTACGTTTCCATGTCACACAGGGCACAGGTCTGAATCGCACAAGAAGAGGATGCTTCGAATACTATTTTTAGAATGAACTGTAAATAAAAATAAGAATTTGATGATAAATTTTGTCTTATTTCTCCATCGTATTAATATTTATCTATCCAACACTAGCGATCGTCCATGCGAGCTCTAGGCTCGATTTAAGTACGCAGAAAACTTAGTGAATCACCCTGGGTAGAAAAAGAAGACGGAAAACATTAAAAACTAAAAAAAAGAAAATTAGAATAAATACCAACAAATGTGTAGTTAACAACGAAATTTATAAAGAGGGAGAACGGTAATTTTTCTAAAATACGAAAATTCAAATAAACCAGGCACTTCATATTGAATATATTGCTTTCACTTGTTACATAAATATTTATCTATGTTACACATTGCAATGCATTTGCGACGAACAGGACAAGAAAAGAAACGAAACCTAACATGTTTTATATTGAACAAAACATCGATAATTTTTCACAACAAACGATTAAAAAATGGGGGAAATTTATAACGACGAAGCAACAATTCTAATTTTAAACGTTTATTGTTCAATATGAATTTTAAACAAATAGGTATAATGTGTAATATTCTACAATTAAAATTAAAATATTAAACAAAATAAAGTATTCGATAAATTTTTTTCTTTGCGCAAATTACGAGACAATCGCGGTTTTTACAATGTTTTGTTTTGGTTTTATGTACGTTTTTTTCGTTTGAATTACATTTGCAGCCAAAGGTGGATTTTTTGTTTCATCAGACAGGATGGCTTTGAATAGAAAAATATAAAACTTTCGAAGCTTACTTAATCACGATGAAGTACCTTAATCAATATAAGTAAAAACCAGATTATACAGAATAAATTTGTTAAAAAATAAATGTATGTTTGATAGAATTTTTTTTTGTTTATAAGAGAATAATAATTAAAAAACCAATATCTTCCTGCTTGAGTGGAGATGTAAGCTTGTAATTACATAGCGTACTTACGAGTCCATTCTCTAGCCAATTCATTATACTTGTCCCTGTCAGTTTTATAAATTCTAGCTATTTCGGGAACCAAAGGATCATCAGGATTTGGATCACAGAGCAATGAACATATCGATAATAACACCTTTGATATTGTGAGAGCCGGAGACCATTGAGATCTTAGAATATCCAAACAAATACTACCGTTGCTATTAATATTTGGATGATAAATTCTGGTCGTAAACGCTACCTTTGGCGGTTTAAATGGATAATCTGTTGGAAAATGGATTGTTAAGAAAAATACTCCTCCTTGATACGGACTATCAGGTGGGCCCATTATCGTTGCTTGCCAATGAAATAAGTCATCACCAACTGGACCTGCTGAACACTGTGCAGGTGGGTCTCTGCCAAGATCTTGTAATTCTTTATTAATTCTCTTCAACGCCATTGTCAACTAATTTTCGTACGGTGTGTTATTTCCAAATAAAGTTGGGATCAAATAACAATATAAACACGAGAAAATGGCCAGCTGTTAACTATAGAAAAAATTAGTATCACGAATTCAATGCCAGTACAAATTAACTTTCGCAAGTGTACGATTTTTCCGTTGTAAGTAAAATTGAATTACCTGATTATTATAAAATGCGACTTATTTAATTTTAACACTTAACACTTCCAAAGGTCTTCACAATGATTAGAATCAAAATGCTAATTTTATACAAGAACTCACGCCACAGAGAAAATCGCCTATCAGCGTCATCGTTGTAGTTTTTTTTCTTGTATTTCTGCCTTATTTAGCTGTGATTTTGCGCACAAAGACAAAAATTTGCAAACTTCTTTACCTACTTGAAACACCTACTTAATTCTTTTATACCAACGATGATCTGTCGAAGTGACAAACTTCAACATTCGATTCGATAGGATTTTGTTATTTTTTGATTTTTTAAAATTTTTTATGGAAAATTAAAAATAGGGTATTATTTTGCACATTTTTTGAAATTAATATTATTGGATATGATATTGTTATTGATCTTAAATCTTAATACCGTTCATGCATGAATATTTCTCTTCTCATCAGTCATCACATCGCACAAAATATCAAAAATATCGATTGCTCCTCGTTCTCGTTAAGATTAATTGTAGGAAAAAGTTACGCTTTCAAAGTTCATCACTTCATCTTGATTTCGCTAATTTTACGAACTTGATTATCATAATCAATAATTATGTTAATCACTTGTTTCATCAATTCTGTACATCTGTAGTTTTAATATTTTTTCCAATTGATTACTTTATTGTACGTCGTGTATCCTAATGAGTAAAATAAAACTAAATCCGTATATCGTTGATTAATGAAAAATTATTTATTCCTCGTGCAAGATGGAATTCAAATACGATATTTTTCGTATTTTAATAATGGTGAGTTATTTTCACCATGTAACTAACTGAAGTTAATTTCAGATGATCCGATAATCAATATTAGCATACCGTTTCATTTTTGATAATGCATAGTGATAGTGGACTAAGAAATTCGAAAAGTTAAACACAAGATTTCCAACATTTATAAACCGAAGTCTCAAAAAGATGAAATGGAAAACATTGAAAACACGGATTTTTATCTGAATTACGATTAAATCCAGATCGAAATTTTATTTGTCATTACAAAAAATATAAGTAGAGTACTCATATTCTTTCTGGCGCACTTGAGTTTTCTCTTTAGCGAGAGCTACCTTTTCAACGTTTTCCAATACTTCTAAAATAATGTTGGAAAAATTTAATTTTTTCGTATTTCAGAAGTATTGGGAAATGTTGAAAAAGTAGCTCTCGCTAAAGAGAAAACTCAAGTGCGCCAGAAAGAATACGAGTCCTCTACTAATATATAACAAGCGAAGATCATGTTACATGTACACATTCAAATCAATTAAAAAGTAAACAACACAAAACTTAAAAAGCGTATCATACAAATCTATGTTTAAAATAAATAGGAAAGTACCTTAAAGCTACAAGTTGTTAACAATGACCGGATAGAAACTTTTAAAAAAATTAATTTAAAATTACTACTTTTTATTCTTTCAAGAAATTTAACGTCTTATTCAGACGAAAAACAGCTAATAATAACGTTCAGCTGAAAGGATAACTTCTTGAAAGATGAAATAAGACGAAAAGCGCAATATTTTTGAAATTCGAATGTCGATGGCATTACGGCAATGACGGGAGAATAAACTTATTCATCTGAATTCGTAAATTTGAATACTGTGTTCAGGGACGTGGTGTAAATTCAATGATTGGTACCTATGAAATGAAAAAGGCGATTTATTAAAAAATAATCTTTAAAGCACGATAAAAATAGCGAAAGAAAAATAGTGTTTACCACTCTGAACTTCGATGGTAATAATATCCTTCAATTGTGGCAGCGGATTTTTGAAAACAAATATAATAAAACCCCGCAAATGATGCTCCGTTTATATCTTTAATCGTGTGATCAGGAACGAGAAAATGCTCTTTCCATCTCATATAAACAAAATCGTTGGCCTGCATGGCTTCGTAGTCGAATGTATCTGAATTAAAGTGTTTGGCATAATGGTAAAACGATTGGAACTTGCTCTGAAAAAATAAAGACTTCTTGAATTCGAATGCATTTATTATTATTGAGTAGAATATCGTAACTAAAGTTATCTACTCTTACCCAATGTTTTCTATCCACATCTTCATCTGCATCCCATTTTCTCGTTAAAAAAGGGTATTTCTTGCTGATTATCTCACCATCAAAAAAAGTCGTTAGGGTTGGAAACTCATCCGTTAGTCCTTTAATTTTCAGATATCCACATAAATATGAATTTTCTTCGTCTACATGCTATTCGAAATCAGTGAAAATCATCATTAGTAAACATATTATGAGAACATTTCGAATGTTTGAGACAGAATGAAAGAATACCAATCAGAGATCAAGATCGTTTTAATGAAAATGAACTTATCGGAAATGAGAGAAAGTTCAGGGCAATGAACGTTCGGAAGAAATGGTTCTCATTGAGCCAACAATATCAGAGAACGAGGTGACAGCATGAGTCTATATGAAATATATTATGATGCAGTCTGGGTGATAGATAGTAGAGGAAAATCAAGGGCATATTGGAGTATTCTATGTAATGAAAAAATGTTATACCTGTAAGATTACTTCAACTTCGTAGCTATTTCCTTTAGATTTTTGATGTCCTTGAAATCTAGAGCCATTGTACAATAATGATCGAGTGATACCAGGTTGTCCGGAATTCGCAGGAGGTGGTGGCACTAATTCAACCCTTACGGGCATAACTTCACCGAGAAGTTTTTTGATTAATATCCGAGTTTCTTGTTTTAAGAAGACATCGAATTACTAAATAAAACACAAATTTCTTAAAGAAAAATTCAAAATCCAGTTTGTTTTTATTTTGTACAATGTTGAAAGAAATTTTTTTGAATTTTGAATTTTCATTTCTTCTAGAACATCGATTTTTCAGTTTTCACAGATCACTTTTAGCAGAATTTTTATTATTTTTTTATCGACTTTTGGAAATTTTTTGCAAAATTGTCGCCAGCACGAATTTTTTTTTTTTTTTTTTGATTTTTGATTTTTGATTTGAACTGATTAAAAATTGATAAGAATAACCCAGCTGAATTAGAACAAACCAACCGCCTTTTTTGAAATTAAACTTATTCGTTTTGAAGTTATGATCTGAAATTGAATATGGTTTTTATTTTTGCTTAATTATTCATCATTCCTTTTATATTCGAAGTATTTCAACGATTAGTGAACGTAATGATCATCCTTACGTATTATTGCACAAAATCCTCTCATGGTTCTGTTTCGAAATTTTTTCAAGATATCCTTAATTTCTCAACATTTTTGTGGATATAGCAATAACGCTGGAGTTTATACCATGAGAGTATTGAATGTAGCCGAAAAAAATGACGCAGCGAAACATATATCATTTCATTTATCAGGAGGAAATCCGTTCAGGGTATGTTTCATTATATTATATTGAATTGTAATTATTTAATCATCTTTCAACTGAGTTTTTTTCAACAGAGAGAGGGCCGTTCAAAATACAACAAAATATACGAATTTAATTATCGATTATTTGACCAAAATGTCAAAATGGTTATGACATCTGTCTCCGGCCATCTTCTCAACTACGAATTCGTAGGAAATTATTCCAAGTGGACTGGTTGTTCACCTGAAGCCTTGTTTGAAGCTCCAGTAGTAAAACAATGTCCAGAAAATAGTAGATTAGTGAAGGTAAATTCGAAGTATGTTGTATTTGTATTTTTATAATTTGGCAAACTTCATTCGAGGTGTTTTCACAGGACAACATAGAAAAAGAAGTAAGAACTTGTGATGCACTTGTTATATGGACTGATTGCGATAGAGAAGGAGAAAATATCGGATTTGAAATCATATCCGTTTGTACTAAAATCAAACCGAATATACCAGTTTATAGGTAAGTATTAAAATATTTGTAAAAATAATTTATTACTTTAATTAAGTTGAATGTAACCGATTACCTAGAGCCAAATTCTCAGAAATTACAAAACAGTCTGTAAAGCGAGCTGTCGAAAATTTGGAACAACCTAACCGTAATTTGAATGCAGCTGTAGATGTTAGGAGTGAACTTGATTTAAGAATTGGTAAGTTTTGTATCAGATTTTTTTTTTCAATCACTCGGTTAATCTGACTGGGTTTTCTCTGCAGGAGCTGCGTTTACACGATTTCAAACACTACGTTTGCAAAGAGTTTTCCCTGAAGTATTATCAACTTGTTTAATCAGTTATGGTAGCTGTCAATTCCCTACATTGGGGTTCGTCGTAGAAAGATATAAAGCTGTGAAAAATTTCATACCGGAAACTTTCTGGAAAATCAAAGGTTGCTGAACTGAAAACTTGACAACTATTTCGACGTTGAACTAAGGAAGAAACACTTATAATGCATTACTACTGTTTACAGTTACTCATAAGATCGGAAGTCTAACAGTCGAATTCAATTGGCAAAGGGTACGTTTATTCGATAAACAGTTTTGCGAAGTATTATTCGAAAAATGTCAAGAAAATTCTACAGCTAGAGTCGAAAATGTTACTTCGAAAACAAAGTATAAGTACCGACCTGTTCCTTTAGACACAATTGTGAGTATATTGTTTTCAGTACAAGTATCCTTCGATTAATCGATATTAACGAGAGTAAATTTACAGGAATTGGAAAAAATAGCTAGTCGTAAGTTGAAGATGAGTGCTAAAGAAACGATGCGTTTGGCTGAACGTTTATACACTCAAGGTTTCATCAGTTATCCGAGAACAGAAACCAATATATTTCCTAATAATATGGATTTGCGAAGTTTGGTTGTGATGCAACAAAACGATGGCAGATGGGGAGGTGAATACATACACCGTTTGATAAGGAGTTTGCAGTGCAAAATCAACCTTTCCTTGAAACTAATTTTAAAGAAATATAATTTTCAGGATTTGCTACGAAAGTACTAAACGCTGGTGCTCGTCCAAGGCAAGGGAAAAAATCTGACCAAGCCCATCCTCCTATTCATCCTACAAAATACGCTGATTCACTGACAGGTAACTTATTCTTCTGCTGGCTCGACGTGTGTTTTAATTTAATGTAAAAAACTTGCAAATTTTCTTTCCTAGGAAACGAAGCTAGACTGTACGAGTACATCGTTCGACATTTCCTTGCTTGTGTTTCTGATAACGCTGTAGGATTAGAAACCATCGTTACTATAGATATTAATCAAGAAAAGGTACACTTTTGCCGTGAATTTTTTCAACTTATTCGAAAATAATCGATATACATTAGTTCTTAGCCAACGGGTTAATCATCCAAGAACTGAATTACTTGGAAGTTTATCCGTATGAAAAATGGAACGCTAAGGAAGTTCACAACTACGAGAATATCAAAACTTTCGAACCTACTACGTTGGAAATGGTCGAAGGACAAACATCTGCTCCTAATTTATTAACTGAAGCTGACCTGATTTCCCTCATGGAGAAGAACGGCATAGGTTCGCATAATTTAATTATACTTGGAGTTGCGTTTTGATTGCGAGTTGGTAGAATTATGAGGTCTGTCTGTGCAGGTACCGATGCTACTCACGCTGAACATATTGAAACTATTAAACAGAGGATGTATGTCGGTATTCAAGATAAAATTTACTTTGTACCTGGCGAATTAGGGATCGGACTTGTCGAAGGATACGACAGTATGGGATTTGAAATGTCTAAACCTCATTTAAGAGCTGAACTGGAGGCCGATTTAAAAAAGTAACATTGGATGATATTTCACCAAGTTCTTAATTAATAATTATATACGAGACGAGTTTATAATCTATTTCAACTTTTCTTTTAGAATTTGTGAAGGTACTAAAGATCCTAAAGAAGTTTTAGCAACGCAAGTACAAAAGTATCGAGAAGTGTTTAAAAAATCTGTCGAACAAGTAATTAATTACGAGTGTAAAATAATTATTTGCTTTTAGTTTCATTGCTAGAATTCTCGTAAACGTGGTTTGTTTTCAGGCGAATAAACTAGATTTAGCGCTGAACAAGTATTTACAAACTCAAGCCAACCACGTAGATAATAATTTCGATGCCATAGTCGGAGAGCTACCCAAACAGGTGTTGAAATGCTCACAATGCGGATTACCAATGGTGTTGAAACATCGGCCAGAAAGTACAAGCTTTATTTCGTGCAATGGTTTTCCTCAATGTCGAAATGCTATTTGGCTACCTAGCAAAGTACAAAAAGTAGAACTGACAGAGAATAGCTGTGCTCAGGTTAGTGCACCCCAATTTCTCGAAATAAGTACATTTTTTGAAAACGTTTTAGTATCTTTGGAATTTCATTTTTTCAGTGCGGTCCCGATGTGAAATTATTAAAATTTCAGTTTCGACCTAATTCCATGGCTCCGTACTACCCCAATGTTCATACGGGCTGCATCGGAGGATGTGATCAACAGTTCCTCGAATTATTAGAAATAAGAACTCCTCGCCAAGGTAATTCTGAATATTGTTGTGATAGTTGTTGAACAGTACCGTCGGTAATGCCAATAATTTGGTTCATTTTATCATGCTAGGCGGTGGAGATGCCACTAACGGCACCGCCAATGTTCCTATACAACATCAGAATCAACAAAGAAACAACTACCAAAGATTTACTCCGAACGACACTGGGTATTCTTCGGGTGAGTGGCGATTTTTCAATGATTATTTGAAATATTTATTTATATTCTTGGTTTCTATCGTTGCCAGGCTCGAATACTCAATCCTCATCGAATCGAGCTAGATCAAATAATAATCGTATCGAAAGACCAGTTAACAGCGTTGATCCAATGACCTTCCTCGCATATGATGACGATGTTCAGTGTAATTGTAACGAAGCTGCTAAAAGGTAAAATTTCTAGCACATATTTGCCATCGGTAACCATCATCTTATTGGAGATCAATTAAATGGTTTATTTATCTTTAGACTGACAGTGATGAAAGAAAACGCCAATAAAGGTCGTGAATTTTACGTGTGTCCGAGACCGCAAAACGACCCAGGCCGGTGTACTTTCTTCATGTGGGCTACGGGTCCTGGCGGCAATAACGCTCAGAATCAAAATTTTGGTAGAGCAAATAACGGTGCTGGCCATAGAGCTGGTGGCAGTGGGTCAAATTACCAGCAGGGTAATAATTGGCAAGGCGGTTCCAATTATCAGCGAAATAATGGACCCGGTGGCTCAAACTATCAACGAAAAAATGACTTCAAAGCTAGAAAATCAAGTAAATAGATCCATCTGGTATCAATTACCTAATCATCTAAGAACTGAATGTATTTACGAATTTTTTTACAATTATGGCATATTTTATAGATTTCAATCCTGCCTCAACCGCAGCTACAGGTGTAAGAAAATGTGGATTATGTCGACAAGAAGGTAAGACAATGAGTTTAGTATATTATTTTTCGAAATCAGTTACCTTCATTAAATTTGACTTTAATTTTCTTAGGACATACCCGAAGAAACTGCCCTAATAATGCTCAAAATTAATTTACAATTACCGCCACATCGTTCATTAGGTTAATACTAGTGATATTTTTTATTTGAGAATACAAAAGCTAAATGTTTTGTTGAAATGTAAACGCATGTGAGATACTTACCTGAAACTCGTGATTTACTTATGTATGTTAGTTTTATTCTTTATTGGCAAATAACATTTTGCTTTTAAGTTATGATGTTATGGTTAACTATTGATTCTAGGATGATGTACTGTTTTTTTATTGTTATTTTTTAATTTAAAACGAATTGTTCTTCATTTTATTATTAATTATTTAATTTGTTCGCGATGTGTGAGTTTTATTGTAAATCGTTTTCAATTTATTAAATGTATTCAATCCACCTTGAAGGATGAAATGCAATAAGTAATTAATTTACGTCATTGTCATGTGTAGCAAATTCCTTCTCTTCCCTGACAGACGAATCAAGTTACACCTATGTACCTACCTACCTAAAATCCCAAAATGGAGCACAGCCCTGTTCTATTAAATATTGAGTCCAGAATTTTAATTAAGTGATATCTTAATACACTGTTTATGTTCGTTTTATTATGGACGGTTGCCCGGTACATGTTTTTTCCTCCGAGGCAATCAACTATCAAGGAGCGATAGTTTTTTTCGGGTTTAATTAGTCGAAGACGAATGTAGGGCTCTGACGGATGTTGTATAATATTGAATCTGTCATTATTAGATGGCAGAATAAAATGTTTCAGTTTCGTTTACTATTGATGATGTTTTATTTCGGATGTGTTAATTATTCAGCAATTCCTGCCAGGGCACTAAAAAAGTAGGTAAAGTCACACCACACCGCCATTTTTCACCAAAAAATACCAGTTGGAGTTGGTTATTTTATTTTGTTCAACTTGTAGCTACTAGCTAGAAAAGTTTTGTATTGTAGCAACCAAAATGTGATTATCCTCTTTCCAATCATAATGTATAAACTTTTTGTTTAATTACACCAGAATTTAATTAAAAACAAAAAGTATTAAGTACATAGTACAAACACAAAGATGGCGGCGTGAGTTTATCTTATCCAAACCAAACCACGGGAATTTAATTTAATGATAACGTTTTTTGAGCAAATTTCTTTATTCGTGGTGTATGTTAAATCGTTTGGAAATATTCATCCCTATACCATTAAATTGTTTTTTAAATGGAAAGTGAAGTAGAATTTCAAGACCTATCTAAATTCATTGTACAACGAGTTCTCAGCGATAGCAGCCAAAGGAAAACGATTTGTGTTGAAGGAGTGTTTGAAGATAAAGAAGGTAAGTTCATCTTATTGTTGGAGAAAAAAGCATTTACCGAAGATAATGTAAAAAATCTATGCATCGGAAAGTCCGTTCTGAAAAAAGAATTTATCAACGACGTATACGGAAGTTATGAACTATTACCCTCGGTAGAATTAAATGGTGAGTGTTTTTTGAGACTAACAAGCATGAATTTTGTTTGTTACGCCTTTTCTACTTTTTTCATATTTTTGCAGGAGTAAAAGCCACCGTTATATATCCGGCTAGTGAACAGCATATTAAAAAGTTTGAAAGGACCCGCGTACATATTTTAGAAGAAACCGAAGAAATCTACAATAATATAACTTTACCTTATATTCTAAAGCATCAACTCAGTTTGGAAGTAAGAAATACACAGTTTTTTTTTTTAATTGTATAAGTAATAACAACTGATAACATTTTTTCTATTTTTTCAGTGGGTGTTTAATATCCTGGAACATAAATCGGAAAAAGACAGAATAGTCTACGAAGATACTGATCCAGAAAACGGATTTGTATTGATTCCTGATTTGAAATGGGATGGGAAGCAATTTGAAACTTTATATTTGTTGGCAATTTGTATCAAACGTGATATAAAATCATTACGAGATTTAAATTCAAGCCATATTCCACTTCTTAATAATATCTTATACAGCGGTTCGGTGGGTAGTACTCTATCAGTTCGGTATTTTCGTATGAAATTTCCATTCCTCGAGTTTAACCTACGATATTTATTGGTTTGTTCATAGAAAGCAATTGAAGATAAATATGGACTAACAAGATCTAGATTACGAATTTTTTTCCACTATCCGCCTTCATTTTATCACTTACACGTTCATTTCACGTATATTGATTTTGAAGCTCCTGGTATCAACTTTGAACGAGCTCATTCTTTGGTATCAGTTTTAGAAAATTTACGCTGTAAAGGAGATTATTATCAACGTACTACTTTATTATTTCCTATTCGTGAATCGGAAAATTTATTCCTCAAATATAAAGAAGAAGGTAACAATATTTCTCACCCTCGTATCAAGACGTATTTTACTTATTTTATTAATGAAGTAGTATTTTCTACAGGACTTCTTTCACCAGTGAACGGCAACTGTAAACGTATTAAAAATGACGAACCACCGAACGAAAACGTTGATTAAGGCTATTAAAATCGAAATGAAAAGACGTTTGAACGCTTGCCAGATCTACATCTTTCTTCAGCCGTCAGCTACGGTGAATGCGCAAGAAATCAAAATTGTGGAAAATGAATTATTCCTTCATTCGACAGAAACGCCAGTTGTTTTACCTTTCAAGATAATACCGGGTACTTTGAGTGGTCTCGTTTATAAAGACAGTGTCGTGACGTTTCGAACACGTTTCGTTGATAATTTGCCAGAAAATCGAAATTGCGCAGTTCGTCTTTGTGAAACTGGATTTTTCAACGATTTGAAGAACTTAAACGTCGGTGATAGTATCAATCTGTTGTGTTTTCAATGCCAATTTGAAATGCTGAAGAATGATATTACAGTGAGGCAAGTTTCATACGAAGGTGATGAAATTTTCGATGCGTCCGATATGTTTTGTCACGGTAACAAAAATGCATCGATTAGTAATTCCATCGAGTTACCCGAAGGCGTTCGTTTACTTTACGAAAATGGCAGTGTTATTATAACACCTTTCGACGTCAATAATATAAAGTGGCCTAACAAAAATGTAATTAGCTGCGCTCGTTGTTTAAATTGGTTGGGTATTTTGAAAAATGAAAACGCTATTCAACTTTGGATCGATAGTGTTAAGATTTCTAACTTTTTCCATGCACGTGCTCAACAAGAAGTTTCCACTCAGATATTTTTTTCCATTCTCGAAAAAACCGTCAATAGTTGTTTATTTCCTATTTGTAATATCATGCTAATTTGTAAAATTTCCGATCTGGAAGAAAGTCGGTTGCTTCTCACAGTTATGGATCGAAATGTACTCATTTACGAGTATGAAAATCAAAAAAATACTTCGCATTTTCGTGAATCTATATTTATAAAGATTTTATTTAAAGAATTGAAAGAAAGTGTAAATGACGAAAGTAATATTCATGGATTATTTTCCGTTTCGAAATCAACCTTGTGTGCAGCTTTACATGTATTATATTCATCTGTGAAAGAACTTCCCTACTTTGACACCGAAGAAAAAATTGCTTATTTGAAGATTAAATGAAATAAACTATTTACTATGTTTTTAAAGATTTTAAATTTTAAATTTATGCATGGTTGGATGTACTTTTACTAAAAAATTAAAAGTAAAATACATTCACAGCGAGTGATATCATTTTTAAAAGTAATTTTTATTTTTTAATTAATTGTGCACGTTCTTATTAAAAATTAAAAATAAATATTTCAAGACTTGCGAGTTACGATATTATTTTGGAGTATTACATTGTAATCATAATGTTTTCAATTATTGATGAGGATATGAGGATCAATGAGATCAAAAAACATAGTTAAAGTTTAGGGTTGTTTAAAAATAAGTTGACTACGTAGTACGTTACGTACTAGGTTATTTTATTTTGAGATAACAAAAAGAATAAGTAGGAAAACTGAAAACTAGCTGACTATAGTATAGCTGAGAATGAAAATGAATATAATCAAATTCAAAATAGGAAAGAAGTTACAAAAGTTTCGAGCAGACTGGCAGACCAACACCACCTATAGCATAAAGGCCGGAGCGCACTTTCAGAATTGGCGTGTAACGTCACCAAGGGTAGGCTATCGTTTTACATTGGTTCTTATGGGAAATGCCGTGTTTTTTTCAGTTTTTTTTAAATAAC
>FIZV01019754.1:0-18556 GCA_900050545.1 Trionymus perrisii | reverse complement strand
TTCCATAATTTCGAAAAAATTACAATTCAAAAAAAGTATATAATTATCTATATATATTTTTTTTTAGAAAAAAACACCAAATTTTGAACAATTTCTGATTGAATTTTTAAATTTCTTTTTGAGAAAATTTTTTAATAAGTATTTTTTTTCTGTGATTTTTTTTGAAGGAATTTTTGCACCAAAAAATATTTTTTTGACTTTCTTTAGAAAGGATCTGCATTTTCGTCAATAAACTTTCAAGAGAATTTTTCATAAATCTCCTTTCAATTTTTAGACATGATTTTTGAATTTTTCTCTACGAAAAATTTAAAAATATTTCCATTCTGCATATTTTCCTTAAGAGATTTATTTTGATCTGCCTAAAAATACTATGTTAAGTATTTTTAAAATTTTTTTTTTGAATTTTCATCAAAAAAAAGTTTCTAGAGACCTTTTTTTTTTAAATTACCTATACCTAGTTTCAATTTTTTATTTTTTGTTTTTTAATTTTTCAAAAATTTTTTTTGCATTACTTCGGAAGAATTTTTGGATTTTTAAAGAAGTTTTTAAAAAATATTTCCTTTCTGTATTTTTTTTTTAAAGGAATTTTTTTCACTCAAAAAATATTTTTTAAATATTATTTCGGAAGAATTTAAATTTTTCCCTGCTCCTACAAAAAAAAATTAAGATAATTTTTTTATGAAAAAATATGTATTTATTTTTTCGATAGAATTTTTGAAATTTTATTTTCTGAACACAGTTTTTAAAAATATTCCATTTTTTATAATTTGTTTTGTTCCTACCAACAAATTTTATCAAAAGTTTTTCTGAATTTCAGAATTTTTTTTGTGAAATTTTCGTCTCTGTATAATTTGGGTTTAATTAAGGAAAATTTGATATGTATATATTTTTTTAATATCTCCTTTTGGAAAGGATTTTTTTTACGTAAACATTTTTGCCTACTAAGCATTTTTTTTTGTTCAATTCATTTTTTCTCGACATGCAAAAATACATAGGTACGTACTTTGCGGCCAAAATGTTCAAATTTCAATTCTCAAGAATCTAGTCTCTACCAATTACGAGTATGTATTTGAGATGGTGAAATCAGATGATTGGCAAATGATGGATTTCAATCCGTACTACAAGCAGCACATCAGCGTTCATTTGTTTTGTATCCAAACGTAAAACTTTTCAATTGGAAGAAATTGTTCGAGAAAATTTTTTCATCCGTGATAATTTTCCTTATTTACCTACTCAACACCAGTAAAACACTTTCATTTAAAAAAATAATTATGTATATCTTCAAATTATTTTACCTGTGATTCGACGTATTTTTTTTTTATCAAAAAAACTTAAATTCTTTTTCACAGCAATTGACAACCGATATCGTAGCGATCTTCTTTACGTCATTCATACAGCTTCACGACGAAAAATAATTAACGAAGATTACACACTCGAAAAGCAACTTAACAATTTACCGAATAAAACGACGCAAATCCCGAGAATTGGGAGATTTCACATTAATTTTTTTTTTCAAAATTTCGCACCGCTCGAATAGGTACACAAAACAATACACGATGGGCTTGGAAATAGTAATTTCTATTCTAAGAAAACAATCAACGGTCAGCGGCCAGTGTACTCGTTAAAATATGAACTACTGCTCGTTAAAGATATAATTTAATTATTCAACGTACTTACACGGTGGTCACTCGATGAACGATACATTTAAAAACGTTAGCGAACGAGCTTTAATTACCTTTTAATTACAGCTCTAATGGTGCACCGAAAATTGTTCGCATATATGTGAATTTATAAACGCGGAAAAAATACCTCTGTCGAGTCGACGTTTGAATACGAAATCCGACCAAACAACAAGCTTAATAATTATAAACTAATTAGAAGCTGGTATTATTTCACATGATTCGTGCAAACGAAGGAGACTGTTTTTCTTTCGTTTTTCGCAGTGCACACGAAATTCTTTCAAGTGTACGAATGTGACCTTTTCCCCCCTTCTTCAATTCAAAAACTACTCGTAATAGGCAAATTAAAATAATAATCGCGAAATATATATAACCAAAAACCATAAATATCAATTAGACTATTGAAAAACAACAACACTTACCCAACTTCGTTAACAAATTTTTTATCAATAGTAAAACTGCAAGCACGTAAAAATTACAACAGGTTCCGCTATTTCACGAAATATGATTGAATTTACAATCAATCATAAATAAAAGAACGGCGAGTGTGAAAACAACAATAAATAAAAAACCGACTTTAATTTTTAAGAAATTTACCAATTTTTTTGCTCGACTTTAACGATTGGCTTTTATTATCTTTACGAAGGAACGTAATATAGGTTCGATTCGAATTGCGGTAGAATACAATAAAAAGAAGTTTATTGTTCGGATAATTGAAAGATTTAAAGTATAACGAATTACTCGCAAAACAATTAAAAAATTAATTAGATAATTAAAAAATAAAATCTCGTTCGAAGTACGTAAAAACCACACGATACGGGATACAATTTCATAAACTCACAACGTCATCACTAAAAGCATATGGCAATACTGAACATGAGAGCTGAACACGGATGAGTAATATCAGCCGGCAAACGAAAGCTGTTTTGCGATTGGCGGGAATTTCTCGACGCAGTGTTGCCCGACTAGCTGATTAAACAATGTAAGGTAAGAGATTTCTTCGTAACAGCTGACTGGTGTTTTTTTTTCTTTGGTGCACAACGACGACCTTGAAATAATGCTACATAGATCGGACGGGACCGGGATGCCGAACGCTTTTCAATGAACTCTCGTTCTGTAGTCGAGTTTTTTTTTTTTTTTTTCTTATTTTGAATGGAGTTCACTTTTCGTGGTTGTTGGGTATATTTTTTTTAACGAAGGAAAACGAAAGAGTACGATGCAGACAATTTTTTTACAAAAAAGGCACTTTCTCGTCAGCACCAAGGACCATTCAGAAAGGAAGAAAATTAAAACGTTAATTCCAGCTGAGGCATAGGCGGGCACCGAATTTTCAAAGTAAATATTGTAATAACCTTTTCCGAAAAAATACAAAATAGCCTGATGAAAATTTGAAATTTAACATGACTTAAATTTTAAAATAACATTTTCCAAATTTCTACATCTCAACTCATCTCTTATACTTCGTGCCAGACACACATAAAAAAAAAACAATACTGGGGGCAAAGTAAAAAGATATATGTATTTCAATTTCAATTTTCAATGCATGACAAAAAATTCCAAGAAAATTTCCCACTTATCTTAAGCATTTCAGCCTCGGAGATAATTCATTTCAAAATAAAGAAATTATTCAGATCACATATTTTTCAAAATGAATTACTTTTGGCAGAATTTATATCTTGTGGTTTGTCATTTAATAGAGTAATATGAGGGCAACCCAGTAAAGTAAAGAAAGAGATTTATAACCTGTCCGTACTACGAGTCGAATCTCGTAAATCATAGAAAAGAAATAATAAAATTATACCTAAAAAAAAAAAAAAAGAAGAAAATATAGATAGAGTTTTGTACTCATACTGTTTCCCTTGCCAGTATTCAGATAAAAATCAACTTTTAATAATTTGCCTATGCCATACACGAAGGAGATGCGAGTTGATACAGGAATGTATACTTTTTCCTTTTCAATGCAATGGATAGGCAACTTATTTAACATCAGGAAAAAATCACGAGTGAATAAAACTTACAACTTTGTGAAATGATTCTCTTTGAACAGATGCTTGTCTCTCATTAATTGTTCACCGAATCGAGTAAGTATAATTTTGATTATTTAAATGATGAATATAAGAATATACCTAACCAAATTACCAATGAATAAAAATTCCTAATTCCAATAAATAGAAATACGAGTATACGAACGAGAGTGAACAGTTCGTCAGTTTGTATGTTTGTCGTTGGTTTCAATAAGTAACCAACTACCTATTATTGTTTGGTAATCTGTTTGGCTATTTATCCAAAACACGAAAATGAAGATGACGACCACGGCGATGATGATAAAAAAGTAAATTAGGAACTTTTGCTTATAGCAGCAGCAGCTCTAAAAAAATAATGTCAATTGAGACTCACCCTTATTTCTTCAGGAATTGAATTTTCAGAAGATAACAGCCAATCATTGTACAGCAATCTGCAATCAATATAACATAAGTCATTAGGTAGATATTAATATTTCCAAAAATTTGCTGGAGGCTCCAGAACGGTTCAGAATAGATTCCAATCGACTCTGGAGGTCAAAATTAGGGTGTAAACCGATTTTCATGATTTTTGTCGATTCGCAAGCGGGTGGCGAATTTTTAATGTTTTCTTGGAATTAATGACTGGAGAAAAATCTAGCCGCGAACCCAACAAAAGTTTTTGGAATACCGGTGCCTCACAAATACGATATATCTGAATTTATACGTGCTGAGCTGCAATTGGGCGAAATTTACAGCATTTCTGGAAAACTGGAATTTACAAAGAAATTCGGAGGCTCCAGAACGGTTCATAATTGCCTTCAATCGATTCGGAAGGTCAAAATTAGAGGGTAAAATGTACACTGAATTCCAGATTGTTACGAAATTTAGTCGAGATTTTATTTTTATTTAGGGTGTAATTGAAAATCCAAAAATTAACTAAAGGCTCCAGAACTGCTCAAAACTACTTAACACCACTTCCAATTGATTTGTGGAATAGAAAATAGGATACAGCCCAAATTTCAGCTTTCCAGCACTCCAGCTCAATCTGGTACAATTTTGATATTTTCACCTTTATAAATGCTACGTATATGGCACACATTTGATTTTCAAAAATTCGTCAAAAATGGAGTTTTACACCTCAGCACCTAAAATTTTGGCTGGAAGTATACTTTTACATGCTCTTTCGAATGAGCTTTGTTTCGACCCGAAATTTTGTTGTGTTCGTGGACCTCTTTTGTGAGACAAAGCAACAGGTAAAGGGAAAAAGAAAACCCAAACAAAAGGAGAGATGAGACATGGGAAATTCAATATAAAAAAATAATTCGTTTACGTATGAAATTTGCCATCACAAAGGTTTAAGTATATCAAATTAAACGAATCTTTTTTAAAATAAAAACATCATCCAACATATTATCACATTTTTGTGGAACCACCCCATCCAAAAAACTTGGCAAAGGCTGTAAAAAAAAATCTTTGCTTATTAAGCGATTGTAACGGAACACTTTAATATAATATAAGTACCTCTATATTATTTCTTTCTACAATTCAATATTGTAAAACAACGCTCTCTATGGTCTATGCCATAAACTTGATTCCAAATTCCAATATCAAGACGCTTTTTTCCAATCTAATTTTACGTCCTTATCAGTTTAAAAACTTTCTCCTCCCTTCGATATAAGAACGCCACAGCTCCGCAAAACGAAAAGAACTAATTCCGGTCCAACTGCAAAAACCTTGAAAAGTGAATTACCAGCACTTGCCGCCTTTTCTCCGTTATATTAAACTTACTACATTTCTTTTTATCTCCTCCTTCTTATCTTCACCCTTTCATTTATTTATCAGCCGCATTCGCGTCCAAGTGATATTCTTTAATCAAAAAACTTTTACCTAATCAAGTAAATGGTACTTTTTTTTTAATATCGCAAGATGTCGTCGTTATAACCGAGTGAGCAAGCCGGAAAAAAAACTAGCTAAAGAAATTGAAAAAACTTTCTTTACTTTTACGTTTGTAAAACTGAAATTTTGACGGTTTCACTCGTGAACAAAAAACAAAAACTTGACAGATCTAGAAATTATTTCATTGCTATAAAAGTAATTTTCTTTTGTGATAGGTAGGTATATTTACATTACAATTTGTATACGCGAAACACGATAAGTATTTAATGATGGAGGCCATCCTCAGAAGTTTTTGAATTTTTATAAGTTGGCGGCTTCTTTTGTACATTGTAGTTCACCTTTTCTGACAAAATTTTAGCCATTCAGGCATCCATGAAAGAAAATTCTCTGAATTGCGTTAGTATTATTTTTTTAAACTGAAACAAGCAACAACGTACACTTATTTAGTGATTTATCTCCTTTTTTGTACCCCTTCGCCAATATACGAACCACCACATGTAGATACGAATAAAAAATGAATTATGACTCACGTCATTTTTATTCACAATTACATTTTTCATTTACTACTTCAGAAAAATAATCAACACGTCGAATTGATCGCGATTTTTTCACTTTACCGATTAAATGTACCGATATTATTTGTTGTTGTTACATTTTTTGTGGCTCATTTCAGCCTCAGAGAGTGAGTAACTAAGTGATAAAATAATTGTTGGTACGTAAAAATCTAATATTATTTTAATTATTTTGCTCGTTTCATTTATAGAAGTTTCCAAAAAAACAAAGAATCTGAATCATACGCCATTAATACTAGCGCATACGATTGGCAGTTACCACTACCCGAAAAAAGCCTACATAACCGATGATCAAATACAAGAATATTATCATTCCAGAAAGCACGACATACGCTATTATTGTCCGCTTGAAAAAAATGAAGAGAATGATGAATTGATTGAGGATATAAAATATTCCAAAGTTTTTGAGTATCAATATTGCTTATTCGAAAAAAGTTTCAAGGAAAGTGAAGAAAAAATTTGTGAAAATGAGGTGAAACCTTTGATAGTCGAACGAAGGGACAAGTTTGGTCATCGGCATTGTGGTCATGGTCACCTGTATAAGTTTGTATATGAGGTAAGTGAAAAACTTTTTCAACAGAATAATGAATTAAATTCAAAAATTTACAACCTATGGATTGCTCTGCTTAGATTTGCGTCAAAAAATCACCAACGAAGGAAATGTGGCACTTTTTGCGTGGTAAAAGGCGTCCAAAGGTAAGGTTTAAGAGATCTTATAATACTTGAGGAACAAAGTGAGCCATTGTAAGTTGGTTTTTAAAACTTTTCCTTTTTGCAATGTTTAGAGAGATTTATTCTCATCTGTAAGTCATCCTGTTTTGTACAAAATTTGCTACAACCATTCCGATTTTGGACACAATGCTAGAGCAGTTGTCTTCACAGAGCATATAATAAGATCTCCTTACATTCTACGCAATTTAATTTTAAAAGAAGAAAGGGCAATGCATGATTTTTCTGAACCATATTCGGTTGAGAGCTATGGGCACAAAGCTCTCAAAGATCTAGGGAAAATTTTGACAGTATATGAACAAGAAAAAAGTATGCACCCAAATCTTTTGGAAATTAAAATTTTTTACTTTAGCTAAATGTAAAACATAAATCTATTTAGTTTTCCTTCACGCATGCTAGGTATTGGTAGAAAAAGATTCTTTCCACAAATGTTGGTACCAATGTATGATTTCGCACTAGGACACTGGATGAGAACAACAGCGCATATCATCAACTATAGTCCTCAAGATATAACATTGGAGCCTTTATGGAGAGCCATAAATACGCACGTTTACAGTAGATTGATTAAAGTACGAAGTAACGATCAAAGTACATATTTAAAAAACATTTCACTTTGCTTAATTTTGAGGTAATTTTTTCAGCTATATGAAAAACTCGGAGATGTGAGGATTTTTACTGGAACATGGGGCGCATTGACTGATATGAATGGAGAATTATATGTAGGAGATGACAAAAATGCTCGGGTCACTGTACCTCTCATGTGGTGGAAACTTTTATATGCTTACGATGTGAGACAAGCAGTTGTAATAGTAATGCATAATACACTTATATCGGAAAGAATATGCTATGAAGAAGAAGATGTATGTGACGTCAGTAAGTGGGAATGGAGTCACCTGCTGCAAAACTGGCACTACAATTTTGTTTACTGTTGCAAAATGTCCTCGGTAAAAGATAAAATTGAAACAATGATATACTTAGAAATTGAAATACTGCAGAACATTTTGAAATTAGATTAACTGACATCAGTTGAATAGTTGTTTAAAAATAAATATCGTTTGCGAGATTTTATCCATATGTTTTGTTCTCATCAAATGTGAAAAATTTAAAAATTAAAATATGGTGGGTTCAGGACATCCCAATCTTGAAGCATTGGAATCCAGAATCGAACATAATTAAAATGGCATTCAATTTATTGTTTGTTGAACATAGATATGTGCTAGGTACATTTAATGCATAGAATGGCACCTTTGACCTAACAGTTGTTCCTTTTTAAAAAAAATAGGTGCCAAACATTTTCATTTGCTCTAGGACATATTTTCAAATTCTATGCATTAATATTGTTTGAACCACAATGCCGGATCGACGTGAACTTTGGAACATGATAAACCTACCTACCATTTAACGTCTTTACTAGTTCAAAATGTTTTGAAAGATTTCATTATAATACCTTGGTAAATTTTTTGTAAATCAATTACCAATGAATATTTCAATTTTTTCAATGTATTTTTTTATTCTTATTTCTTTCAAATGAATTCAAGAATTCATCAATTTTAATCTGGTAATTTCGTTGAAAATCCAATTCTTTATATCCATAGGTATTTGTCAAAAAAGCACAACTGAGATTATTGCGTAAAGTAAAATAACACGTTATTCGTGACTCACCTGTTTTTCATTACAAAAATCTTTATCTTTGTCTTCATTTATTCAAGTGCACACCACTATATTATAATTTCATACCTACCTACATCAAAATTGTACGCGTTGCAACACCAACGTCTTCAACATAAACTTGTAATCTAACTCATACCTAAAGTTTTTTGAAAACTCTTCATTTCAATATAAAAGCGATCTATAATGCTGAAAATTCTTTCAGTAATATTTCTCATCCATGTTGGATTCTCCAGTGCCCCTGGAAAAGGTAACATTATCCAATTGAATAGCCACATATAATATACGTGCAACAATTGCATAATTTTTTTAATTTTCATCTATTCAATGCAGATTGTGGAAAAGAAAATGAAGCAATCAAAATGGATATGAAAGATACCGACACCTCCAGATACCTATGTCCTCCAGAATCCGAATCAGATATGAGGAAATTAGAAGAACTTACAAGGGAATACACAGCGCCACTCAAGTACTGTTTATTCGATACAAAGTTTGAAAGTTACGAAGAGAAAGTATGCCAATCGGAGCCGAAACCTATATTTACCCTCAGTGAAAGTAATGCCAATAAACCAATTAAGTGTGGTTTTAAAGAAAAACAGTACTTACATTATTTTGGTTACATCGTAAGTCGATCCTACTTGTTTTATAAAATTTAATTAGATACAATTTTCAAATCAGGGGCACATTATAATAAGCATATGTTTTTTTAAATCATAGGACTGTGGAGGACAAGTCGAACTAAGTCAAATTCGAGGAATAAAATCAAAAAAGGTAAAAAAAATGAGTTTTCTGTAGCTGTGATAACTAGAAAGTCTTGAAACCAAAAATGTTTCAGGATATGGAAAACTACCTTACCTCATCATCAGGCAGAGTTATCAAGATTTACTATGTCTGTTTTGATATACCCAAACAAGAAACAATTTATACTAGGCATAGAGTTACGCATTTATCATTCTATCAAGATCGAAAATTCAAAGATGAACCATACTGCCCGGATACAATTAGTACAGATGCATTCTTCATGAATACAAAGGACTTTTTAAAAATACAACAACACTACCAAGATGAAAAAGAGGTACATTTTCTTTAAATTAAAATGCTATTTTCCTAAAAAAATCAAAAAAAGCTCGAGTAATATTTTTGAAAATTTTCAGAAGCCTTTCAATGATAATTTTAGAATATTGCCTCAAGCAATGGTTCCTGCAGAGCACTTCGCTGTTCGATCGTGGAAAAAAACTACCAATCATTTCATCAATCGTGCGCCCCTTTGGGATTATTTAGATTTAATAAGGACCAGCGTAAATCAGGGTATAAAAAAAGCAGCACTACAGATATTCTCGGAAAAATCAGACCCCAATGACAATGAAGAATTGTACATTTACACAAGAACTATGACTTTCAACAAGACTAAATTTCTGAACAAATTAAGCAATCGGATTAAAAGAAAACACTTCTTCGAGCCAAGCATTTGGTACATATTTGTATACAATGAAGTTAAATCGCAAGGTTTAATGATTTACATTCACAATAAGCCTGTGAATGAGGAGCAACCGTTAGAAAAAAAATGCACCGACGATATGGTGATAAAATGCGATCTCAGAATTTGGTCAGACACTGCAAATGACCCTGATTACATCTATCCTGTCGATTTAAAATACGCGTACTGCTGCAAGGTTACTTCGCAACAAGCAAAAGAAATATTTTCTGTAGATTTTAAAATAGAAGATGCCTTGAATATTGATGACTTGGTTGAGAGGTTCAATAGTCGAGTATATAAAAATTAATGGAAGATATTTTGAAATGTTCCAAATAAAAATATGTTATTGTAAACAAAATAAAATAAAAGCTGACGCAAATGAGTCAGAAAGGCTGGATTATATTTATTATCAATATCATAAACCAGGTAATTATTTTTCAAGTCTGCACAAGTGAAAAAGAAAAGAAAATGAATGAAAATATCTAATAATACATGAATGAAATTTCATAATTTTTCATCTATTTAAATAATTTAACCGGTTTATAAAAAACTCAGGACTTATGTAAAAATGTAGCAAAAAAAATTTTTGAAATTTTTTTTGGGTACCTAACAGTTTATAAAAAGTTCAGTACGAATTTCACCAACAACATTCAAAAATTCATTTTTTCATTTCAAGGCTAAATACTTAGTAACTATGGCATTATCAAAAGTCTGTTCTGATAAAACATGAAAAGTCAGAAATATTCGTCACAATATGTCGCGTCATCATAATCGAGAAAATAAAAAATTGAAATGTGGCACACATCACACAATGAAACCGAATTTCAAACGAGTAAGTATTGTGTCGATTGTGTCAAAATGATGATCACTTATTCGTTATTTATTCTAATTACGCTTAAACCTGCATTTTCCGGTGAAACAGAAAGTAAGTACCTAAATAGGTATAGTCATTAAATATCTCGTTTATGATGCATGTCGTAGGTGATACAGCTTCCTTTCATATTTCACATACTTTTACTTACATGTACATAAACCCTACAGAGAAACAATGTAATGATCCCAAAGAACCAATGAAAATCCCCAAAACAAATGAAGATTCAATTGGAGAATTTATTTCTAACACAGTAAAATATCTGTGCCCAGCCGAAGATGAAAAAGACATATATAACTTGAATAAAACTCCGCAAGAATTTTACGAGGTAAAATACTGTTTATTCGACAGAGCTTTCGAAAGGAACAGCACATTAGAGTGTGAAGCTGAAGTGAAACCAATATTCGTAATATTCTACGATCCAACTCAGGAATCGAACCAAATACTACAATGTGGTCCGAAGAAAAACCAAAAACTACACACGTTTGGATACTATGTAAGTTTCATATAAAAATCAAGACACCGATTTGACAATACGTAGGTACTTATTTACCTAACTCAGACAAATTTTCTGCAGTATTGCGGAAGTGAAACAATGTTGAAAGAATTTAAAAATGAAGAAGTGCAAAAGGTAAATTTTTAAAATACTTCAAAAAAAGGCCACTAAATGAAATATCAAGGCAGATTGAAATTATGTATTAATTTTTCCCAGAACCCGAGAGTACTTGGCGATTTCGCGATAAATATGAGAATTTACGACGTATGTTACGACATGGATGAGAATAGAACATTGTGGACAAGACACACAATACAACATCCTGAACTTTTTCAAGAAACAGTCAACCAGAGAGAAGTGTACTGTCCCAATGAAATAAGCACAGATCCGTTTTACTGGAGGGCAGATTTATTTCTAAAATTGAAACAAAAATATGAAGCAGAAGACAAGGTGCAACATTTTTACAGTAATAAGGCCCTACATTCAATTTCCAAACTTTACTAATAGGTAACATTAATTGTGCCATAAATTACAGAAAAAAGTACCCAAAGGTCAGAAAATCATAGCTCATCGTCTAGTTCCTCTGGAGCACTTGGCCTTACGCCAGTGGAAAAAAACAGCCAATCACTTCATCAACACAGCTTCCTTAAGAGAACATTTTATACCCCTTATGACAGCAATAGATGAAGGGATCAAAAGAGCTGCCCAAAAGATATACTTTCAAGACACCGAAAAAATTAACGATTTAATTATATTCACCAAAGTAACAAGAAGTTCCAGTAAATCGCTCTTCGACAAGGTTAAGAAACTACTACACTTGAAGATTTCAGAATCGAATATCTGGTACAAAGTTGTGTACTCGTTCACGAAAAAAACAGCTTTTATGATCGTCATACACAATTCAGGTGGAAAACCACCAAAAAAGAAATGTAAAGAGACGAAATGTGATTTTAAAAAGTGGACTGAAGATGAAAAGTTGAAAAAGGCTATCACTTCACATGAACTAAAGTATGCCTATTGTTGCCAATTAACCACCGAAGAGGCACAAGATCTATTCTTGATTAAGTTTACAGTCAAAGGGTTTTTAGATATTAACGCAATGATGATATAAAACAGGCTTAGGTAAATAAATGTACCTACTAAAAATTTTGCAATTCGTTTTCAATATATATTTTTTTCAAATAAAACTGTGAATGTTTGTGCAAAAATTTTAACAACGATGATCTAGATAGGAAAGTAATAAAAATTTGTAAAATTGATTATATACCTCTATTTTTAGATGAATCTTTGAAACATTTCCAATGAAGTATTATACATTATGATCCTCCTCATACCCAAATTAAAGAGAAAAGTACAGTACCTATATTCCTGGCTCAATCCGAAGACAAACTAAACAACTTGGAAACATATTCAAATCAACACATAGAGAATTGAAATACTTATTGATTGCATGAAAAAAATTCTTTGGTATCCAAATTCGGAGCACAATTTTTTAAAATTAGAAAAGAATTGGTAAACCTCCTCTCAATCTCAAGTACTCTTCACTATTGCAAAACACAAACTAAAATAATATTTTTTTGCAGAATCATCTTACTACAAACTTTCCAATGATTCCTTACACTATGTTTCCAATTCAGGACCCTTTCAAGCCAAACATTTGGTATAAATTTCAGTGGCGAATCTGAGAGGAAAAGTATAGGGAAATCAGAAAGTTGACACATAACAGTGTAATTTTTTCAAAGGGGAGAGTGTCAATTAATTGAAGAACTATACTATTTTTTTTTAAATTCAAGTGTTCGAATTTCATAAAAATTCAGAGTAAGTAACTCTTTTTTTCACATTTTCAAAAATTATTGAACTTTCAAAATTACAAAATTTTCAAAAATTATGCAATTTCCCAAAATTCTTGAATTTTTAAAAATCATAAACTTTTTTAAAAATTGTTAGTTTTTCAAAAACTGACAAATTTTCAAAAACTATTGAATTTTTAAAAATTGTGAAATTTTCAAAGCCATAACATAAGCAGAAAATTTTCTGCCACGAGTCACGTCACTTGTCAGTATCTTATTTATTACAGAACGACTGCGTATTATTATTAACACAGGTTTTTTGATGTAGGAAATTTCATGAACCCTACGTGTAACTTTAATCGCGAACACAACTTCATTTTCTACACTTTAAGACACCACGTATGTAGAATTATTCAAACTTCAAGTTCTGCGGCCATCTTTCGCAACACGAAGAAGCAAAATGATGAAAATTTACACCTTATCTATCATCAATTTGCTCTCTTTCATTTACGTATACGTAGGTGAGGATTCCCATTTACTTTGTATTAATACAAGCGATATTATTTATGGATAATCTTCAGTTGTTCTTATACACTACCATTGCCTCAGATACCCACACATAAAGGTTATTTCTTCACCAAAAATTTTAAATAATCTATCCAGTCTAATTTTTCTTTTTCTCCTCAGATGCACAAGGCGATGTAACCGAACCCTTCACGATCACCATCGATAGAACAGGCTACGCTAAAGATTTCCTTCAACTTCCATTCATGGATGTTCCAACACCTGCCGACGAAAATGTCATTCGAGCATGTCCAGCTGAAAAACTAGTAGACCAGAAATACATGGAAATGCTCAACAATTTTTCTTATAAATTTCGCTACTGCTTATTTGAAAAAAAAATCGAATCAGATGAGACAATAACTTGTAAAAAGGAGGTAAAACCAATGCTCAACTTGAAAATTAATGAACATAACATGAAACCAATTACGTGTGGACCTAAAAAATACCATCTATTATACGAATTCGGGTACTATGTGAGTGTAGCGATATTTTCATATTGAACTGAATCATTTGTAGAGTAATTTTATCCTCAAACGTACAATTTTTTTTTATCAATTTGTAGTATTGCGGAACACCCGAAGCCATAAGAAGATTGGAAAATAAAGAAATACAAAAGGTATGCCAATTTTTTCTCCGAAACTCTTGAACTAACCAAAGAACTGCCCCCCCCCCACAATTTTGTGCTAAGCTCTCTTCAGTTTTATTTATTTTTTATTTCTAGAATCTTAAAAATTTTAGATTTGACACAAATTTTTTCCCCATATACGAACTTTGTATTAATAGCAAAAAAGGATTCGCTCTATGGACAAAACATAGAATTATGACACCGGCGATGTTTCTGAATCCCCACAATAAAGAAGAACTTGAAATTCAAAAGGAGGATCCCCCTATCAGCACAGATGCATTAATATTCAAGGAAAGGCGTTATAAAAAAGTGCAGAAAAAATATACGAGTACAAGCCAAACAAATGTAATGTATAAGTTTTATATATCTTCCAAATTGAAAAAAAAAATAAGAAAAAATATGTAAACATTTTTACATTATTTTAGGAAAATAACAAAATGAATGCAAATTTCATGGTGCCAAGAGAACACATAGCTTTGAAAATGTGAAGAAAAACCACCAATCATTACATGGTTGTGGCAGCATTATGGGACAGTTTACAAGATTTAATGAACGAATTTAACGAGGCGATAAAGAAATTAGCTCTTAGTATGTACTGGGATGATCAAATTTTAACTGTATACACCAAAGTTGAACGCTTATCCACTTGGCACAAAAATAAAACTGCATGGTACAGGTTGCTCTATGAAGAAAGATCCAAACTAGCAATGCTAGTTGTGATACAAAATACACCCCTAAAACCACCAACTGAGGAAACAAAATTATGCGAAAATCGAATCAATTGTGAAATGGAAAGTTGGTTCAAAAAAGTAGGACAGAACACTGTAAATATTCCAGACAAGATAAACTATGCGTTTTGTTGTGATACGAGTTCGGAAGAAGTTACGAGATTATTCAATGTATATTTACACGTTGCCGGGCATTGGAATATTGACAAAGTCTTCGAAAGCATTCATCGACAAGAGCAACAGGTCTGGAAGAATAAGGGGAAAAACACGAATAATGTGCCGGATTATGTATCGCAAAACTCCGATCTTCGGCAGCGCTCTGCAATGTCCACACCTAGTGCACCTAAATTGAACGACATGATGCCCCGCCAGGATCAACCGGTACCAGGGCAGGATAATGTGCTTCATGCAGATGAGGAATTGACATCTGATGAATTTATAGAACTGAAGATGTAGAGAACTTTTGCAACATGGATATGTTTTTGAATTTTTCATGAACAATGGACAACTAAATTAGGTATTCTAACATTTTACTAGATTAATATAAAATCTAACCATCATATATGTATTTTTCCAAATGTTTGGTGTTTAATATTCGTTTAGACTTTGAAAAACTTGAGTAGGTCCTATGTGATTAGCGCCTTACTTTATGAGATTTTTTGAAGTGGTTATAAAAAATAAAAATTTTAAAACCTTGTAAAAGTGGTTCAAAAATTCTGCAAGATCTTGGAAAAATTTTCCGCATGGATTCAGACTTTTTATGCCCCATGGGTTAAATTTTTGCAGCGATTAAGTTTAATTGATTATAACTTATGCACAGAAATTTAGAAAAGTTTTGAAAATTTGAGCTTTTAAAAAATTTTTAAATTAGAAATTGACAGAAAAAAAATATAAATTACCTAGAATTTAAAAAAAAATCGAAGTGAGAAAATTTTTTGTTTTTTGATTTTTACTTTTTTCAGGTGGTTTTACTAGGGCTCTAGTTTCATGTTCCTCGTGATATATTTGGAGGTAGGTGGGCGAGGGAGATGTTTTAAAAAGTTGCAATTTACCTGAAAATTTACAATTTCAGAAAATTATTGGATCATTAAAACTTAGAATTTTTTTAAAGTTTTCCAATTTTTTAAAATTTTTTTAAAAAATTCAATAATTTTTAGAAATTTGTCAGTTTTTAAAAAGGTGCTGACTTTTGAAAATTCTGCAATTTTTGAAAAATCAAAAATTTTTGTGAATTGGAAAATTTTATAAAATTCGACGATTTTGGGAAATTATTGACATTTTTTGAAAATTTCAATTTCGGAAAGTTATTGGATTATTAAAAATTAGATAACTTTTGAAAATTTGCCTGTTTTTGAGGAACTGACTATTTTTAGAAATTTATCAATTTTTGAAAAATCAATAATTTTTGTGAATACAACTTCCCCGTATTTTCCTTCTCAGATTCGCCGCTGTGATCATTAGGATCAAGTCTCCAGATTACCACAATCACAACTTAATCATCCATGCAAAACTAATTTTTTAAGAATTAAAAAAAATAATAATAAATCCGATATTTAAAAAAAATTAAAATTTCAAAATTTTTTGAGAACTGAACTTTTTAAAATTGAGTGTTGTTTGCTTTTTATTAAGGTCATTTTGAAATTCAATTCATAGTTTTTCGTCATACTTTTTTTTTCAAAAATGAAAGAATTGCTAAAAAAAATCTATTGCAACTGTAATTTTGTAGTTCAATTTATTATTTGTCAGTGATTTACCTAGGCTTGTTTTTCAAAAATGAAACTTCCGAAAATTTTCAGAATATTACTCGGATTATTTGAATGTCTAAACCCCTACCCCTTCCACCCGACTCTCCCAGAGGACCTTTCCAGAGCATAAGTTAACAAAAGAAATAAAAATGTACCTCTATACGAACAGAAGTGAAAATTAAAAGCTGATTACACGCTTTCAAGCTTTTAGAGATGAAATTTGATTAAAATTTCAATTTTGCGCTTTGTTTGGTAAAGTGCGGAGCACAAATTTTACATAGCTGGAGAAAACACTCCGCCTCATTTTCTATATCTGTCTCACTCTTAGTGACAGCTCGAGTGCGAAATGTACGACAGCGACAATTCCTTACGGAGCCTACGAACCGTGTAAACCGACGTAAATTTTACGACTTTAAAACATGAAAGAAATTAAGTCTTGCTTGGCTGATATATTTAGCGCTAAAGTAACAAATGACTGAATCGTATTAAGCAGTTTTGAATTTTATTTTCACAGCATTAGTCGGCGTTCTGATACGACCGGCTCAGAATGAAATGTACCTATTATGGGTGTCGTATGCGATATTATTAACATTCCTTCTGCTGGAGCTTCTGCTGAGCAATTGGAACGATACGAGGTTGGTCATGGCTCCAGCTATGTTGTTCACCTATATCACGTACAGTCTGCTACCGGTTAGATTGCAGCAAGCTATTACAGCTGGCATCATATTATCGGCTACGCAACTATTGGCTGCCTTCTTTTGGGACAATACACTTACCATGGAATCTGAATCGGTGAGTAGCTAGTTTTTTTTTCGAATGAGGATGATTTTAAATAAACATGTAAAACTAAATAAATCAAGACTAGAAGATCATATCGATGCCAAATTGCTCGATTTAGCTAAAGCTGGTACCCTGAATAAAAGATTTCCTGTTAAAAATGTTTTCAGGAAAGAGATAGGTAGGTCCTTTGAAAATATTACTCTTCAGCTTTTTAATCGATTCGATTTCTTCGAGAGGTATGATCGAGATTGTTTCTCCAAAGTGTGATCTGGGAAATTTAGCATCTAGCGGGTTCTGCGCCAGGAGTCATTTTCACTATTTTTAACATTTTCATATTTTTGCTCTGGTACACAAAATTTAAAAACGTGACGAAATCTGTAACGAAAATCCGTTACAAAAAACCGTCACGTTGACTTTTAGATAAGTATTTTGTAAGACATTCTTTTTTTTTTTTTTTTTTTTATTTGTTTTTTAGAATTTTTTTCGATTTTTTTTTTTTTTTTTTAAAAAACCGGCACGTTTACTTTTAGATAAGTATTTTGTAAAACATTTTTTTTTTTTTTTTTTTTTTTAATTGACTTTTAGACATTTTATCGATATTTTTTCGTATATTTTGAAACACAAATTTTTTTAAATTTTTGACTTTTAAATAATTTGTTAGATACCTATTCTAAAACAGATTCGAATGACTTTTTGTCAGATTTTTAAAAATTTTTGATTTTTTTGATATTTTGTCAGACATTTTGAAATAAATTCAAAAAAAAATTAAATAACTTTTTTGTCAGACTTTTTAAAATTTTTGATTTTGTCAGACATTTTGAAACAAAATTTTTAAAATTTTTGACTTTTAGATATTTTGTCAGAAATTCTGATTTTTTTTTTTAATTTTGAATGATTTTTTTTTGTCAGACTAAAAAATATTTTTGATTATTT
>FIZV01019633.1:0-18931 GCA_900050545.1 Trionymus perrisii | reverse complement strand
CTATAAATTTTTAAAAATTTGAATGACTTTTAGACATTTTATCGGCATTTTAGCCGAACGACAGAGAGAGAGAGAGAGAGAGAGAGAGACAAAAATAATTTCTAGGAATTACGAAAAAAAAAATTATACTAAGCCCTTTTTTCTTTCAAAATTCAAGTTGAAAAATTGAAATGTCATCAATTTAAAAAAAATTAATAAATACCTACCTACTTATCTAACAATTTCATCAAAAAATTGAGATTTGAATATTTTTGAAATTTTTGTGGAATTTTCTATTTTAGAAAAATATTTGACTGTAGTAATTTTTCAATTATGTCAAATTTCATTTTTTTTTGTTCAATTTTTCATCTCTGAAATTTTTGAAAAATTGATAGTTTTTGTAATGTTGAAATTTAAAAAATAAAAAAATTCCAATTTAGATAAATTTTCGATTTTTTTAGTCTTTGCGGAATTTCGTACTTTTGAAAAAGTTCAAATTTAGTGAGAGAAAAATAAATTTTGTCAATGCCATTTTTTTCTTTGGATTTTTAAAGAGTTGCGGATTTTTAAAAATGTCCAAGTTTTTTCAATTTTTTAATTGGGTCTTAAAAAAAGAAAGAAAAAAAAGAAAAAAAGAAAGGATTCCACCTATTCTAATTTTTTTATTTTGTAAATCGTTAATCTCTATGCTGAATTATTCTTTGAAATTTTGTCAAATTTTGCATTTTTCAAAACTTTTCAATTTTTATTTTTGATGAAATTTTTTATTTTTGAAATAAATATATTCAAGATTAAATTTGTATTTTTATTATGTTCAATTTTTTTTCTATTCCTTGAAATCTTCGTAAAATTGTTGATTTTTGCGGTAGGCATTCAATTTTTGTCAACTTTATTGTTTAAGAAAAAATAAGTAGGTACAAGTAATAATTAAAATTTATCCCATTTTCCAATTTTTTAAAATTTATCAAAATTTTTGTAAATTTTGATATACTTAATTATGACATTCAAAAAATTTCATGTTTTTTTTTTTCATCTTAAAATTTACAATTTTTCCTCAATTTTCCTCAATTTTTGCGAAAAAAATTTCCAGAAAAGACGAAACAGATGAAGAGAACCCCAATCAACCGACTGATTTAAATAAATTCGTACTTGTAATATGTTCACAACAGTTTTAGAATGCGAATAGGAACTAGGAAGAAGTACAATAAACCCCTTTCTTTTATTCGAGTTCACTTGCAGCATTCGCATTCGAGATTCGAGAACACAACACAATAACTCGTCAATTCGGCACTCGATGCAAATTTCCTCCGCTCTGCGTTTATTTTCAATTATCATTTTTCAAAGAATACCATATTTACGAAGCACCCTTCTTCGGCAGCAATTTACCATACTATAGGTTATCGTGGGCAGACATATTCGATATTTCACCGAACGTAGCTTGAAAAGCACCTAAAAACCTCGAAAATTTATTTATGCACCGAGTACTTAAAGCCGTCCCATTCATGCAGCGCAGCACAACGATATAGAAAAAAGACGTAAAAATACGAGCAGGTGAAGGGAGCTTGATGAAAATTGCACAGCTTCTCAAATAAGACGAGAGGGCGAGAGTGGTGACATAGGTAATGCACGCCGTACTTGTACGTACATTGGTAGACGAACACCTTACCAGACGTCTTTCTTCGGCGGCTTTTAATTTTTCAAAGATGTCGTCACCAGATACATTTTTAATCGGCGACGGAGCCCTTTTCGGAGGCGGATCTGTGGCAGCTTCTGCCAAAATTACGTCGTATTTCAAACCTCCTTTCGCTTCTTCGGTGCAACGAATTTCCGTAGCTGTGAAAACATAACGACAACGATTGTTCGAAATTAATTATTTTTTATAAAATAAAATTCAAATTACCGACCTACGATAATAAACAAGTAAGCTACAGATAATTCCAAGTTAGAATGTTGCAGTTGATGTTAGCAAGTGATCGAAATTAAAATTTAAAAATCTCGAGTAGGTAATAGGTATTGCATTTTTCAAACATCATCGATCATCAACCACTGATACAGTTTATGTCTTCAACTCTCAACACCAACGCTATTTCTTTCTCACCAAGTTGTACTACAACGAAGACAGAATAAGGTATGGAGAAAACGAGGGGAATTTATAAACCAAATACAATTGGAAATTATTACTTTGCGGGGGCAACAAGAACAAGACTTTCTTCGTGACGAGTTTTTTTACGTTTTTTTTTGCATTGTGTCATCAATATACGTAGGTACACTTCAATACGTTGATTGATTATGTTATTTTATGCGCTCGTCAAAGCGATTAGTTTTTCAATGCTACAGTACACGCAATATTTTAAATGTAATTGAACAATGGACCACAAAATAAACAAAAACCAGCTCGAATTTTAATCTAATTTTCTTCAGCATTTGTTTAGATTTCGATTTAGTGGAGAAAAGTTTATTAAATGTTCTCAATTCTCGAATGAAAATCAGATTTTAGAGAGCGAACGATTCTATTCTGATGAAAATGATTAACAATACAGGGTGTTCATTTATATCGGGTACCCCTTAACACATTTTTGTACGGAGAATTTAGATTGGCAACATTGGATACTTAAGTGACTTATGTATCCAATGTTGCCAATCTAAATTCTTCATACAAAAATGTGTTAAGGGGTACCCGATATAAATGAACACCCTATACGAGTAAACTTCAAGAATTGTGAGAATTGAATTACGTAAATGTAAATTAAAAATAAAATCATCATTGGAACTAATTTTTGAAAAAGGTAGGTGAAATCGGCCCTTGCTCGGATTTTCTTTACAATTGGCTCAGTTGATGTCCTGTAGTAAAAAGAAAATTCTCTCCAAAATTTTGACTCTCTGTACTTCACTCTTTCATTGATTTTCGGCTGTTTTATTGCGATATTTTCAAGAATTTTCAATATCAGTAAAAATAAACGATTTTTTTTTGTACGAGAAGAACATTTTTAAATAATTTATTTGGCGTGATTATTTTTTACTTCTAAGACAATTTTTTAGAGGTTTTCTTTATCGATTTTTTTTTTCGTCAAATTTTCTTATCTTCAAGAACTTGTTTCCAAAAAATGTTTTTACGATAGTTTTTTTAAAGGTATTTTTCTTCACCAAATACTCGATAAGCACGAATTATTTTCTCAATACCTATTTAAACAACATTTTTTAAAAGGTGAACTGTCAATTATTTGAGAGGTTTTTAAGAAATTACTCTTCGAGACATGATTTTTTGAATTTATTTCTATAGAACTTTTTTTTAACAGTTTTTTTTTTGCAATTATTTTGAAGGGGAAATGATTTTGCAACATTGCTAGTTTTTTTAGTTTTCATTTTTATTCCTTAGTGGAAGAGCTTTTTTAACTTCATTATTTTTTTTCCTATTATTTACCTAAAGGAAAAATAACCACTTTTAAATAATTTTAAAAACAATTTTTTTCTTCTCAAGATTTCCATACTATAATTTTTCTTCCGAATACCTATCTTATTTTTATTATTTTTTTCAAAATAAATTTTTAGGAGATTTTTCATCATTTGTTGTACTAAATATTTTTTTTTCAAGTTGATAACAAAGTTTATTAACAGTTGTAAACAACTTTTTAAATTTTTTTTTTCAGATGATTTTTTTTGGATGTTGAATACTTAATATTATTTTTTTAATAATTTTCTTGGAACTATATTTTCTTTAGAGAATTTCTCAAGGGCATCGTATTTTTTTCAAGTTCTTAAAATCATTGTCCTATCAATTCTTTTAAAATTTATAATCAATTACACAAAAAACTTTTTTCTTATATTTTTTTCAAAATGATTTGCCAAGAATTTTTTTAAAGCTTTCAATGAAGCTAAGAAATTCTTTTTTTCATGCGATGAACTTGCAAGAAATGAAGGAACTTCCCGTGCTTTTTATTACACGCATTATGTGCGAGTATGAATATAAATCGATATCCAAAACACAAAAAGTGGGGAGAAAACCCCAACTTTTTGAAATAAAGCAATTTCTTTATTTTCTTTGTGGATGGGGAGGGGGCGGTCTAAAAATTTATTTCTCAATGTTTGGACCAAAAAATTCCTAATTTTTTTCAGGTAAAAAATTTTTAAACTTTATGGAGTACCTACTTATTTATTTATCTATTTTTTATTCTATTTATTTTTTTATTTTTTGAAAAAATCATTTTTTTGACTTATGAGTGGGTAAAGATGTTTTCTAAATAAATTTTTTTGCAAAAAAAAATCGATATTTCTTGTGGTACGGATGCGCATCTCAATTTTTGGAGTGAAAATATTTCTAAAATTTTTAAAACTAAAATAAATTGGAAAAATTTATTTTGTAAAAGATTTTTCAAATTATTTTATATAAAATATCCATCTTTCAATTTTTTTGAAGAAAAAATTTCAAAAGGTTTTAAAGTAAAAGTACATTTTTTACTTTGTTTTCAAAAATATTTTTTCAAGTTAAAAATATTTATTAAATTTTTAAGGAAGAAAGTTTTCAATTTTTGGTATAAAAATATTTCTTTGATTTTTGAACCAAAAAACACTCTAAATTGTTCTAGAGGAAATTATCGCCAATTTTTTCGAAGTAAAAATATTTCTCAAATTTTAGGAAAATAAAATATTCCAATTTTTTCGAAAAAAAATCGCAAGATTTTGGAGAAAAAATCTCTCTGACCAAAAAAAATAATTTTTTCAGAGTAAAAATGAAATTTTGATTTTTTTTCCAATTTATTCGAAGAAATTTTTTCTTAATTTTATTGAAAGGGTGGTTAAATAGGTATATCAATTTTTCTGACTCAACTTGAAAAAAAAATTGTTATTTTTTTTCAAGTTGGGAAATTTCTCTATTTTTCCTTCTTTTTTTTCAGCAGGAGATGTGATTTTATACTTTCTAGAGTAAAAATATTTTTCAAATCCTGGAGGGGGAGGGGGGAATCTCTCAATTTTTTGTAAAAAAAATCATCCTCATAATCAACATTCGAAAAATTTGAACCTGCCCCTCCCGATTTTTACCATTTTAAAAAAAAATTTATCATAAAGATTTTTTTCTAATTTTTTAATAACTTGATTTTTTTTCGAAGTGAAGGGGCTATTTTTATTAAAATACTTTTTCAACGAGTTTTTAAAAAGAAATATTTTACGATTGAAACATTTTGTAATTCATTTTTTCAATATTTATTTTTCCATAGAGTAGTTTATAAGTATCTTTTATAAGACCTTGAAAAATTCCAGAATAAAATAACAACCCGAAGCCTTTTAATTGTTTGTTTACATCCATCTGAAAATCCAATAGCATACCTAATAAAATTAGACTCATCTAGAACGCAGCGCGAAATTGGGAATACGAAATCAATACATCATTAACAAAACCACCGAATTACCAACTCCCAACGTCCCAAGTCAAAACTTCGAACCGATATAAATTTCACGTTAACGAAACAAAAATCGACCAAACGTTCGCTGTTCCATCAGTTTTGTTCCTTTCGAGTAGTTTCACCGGCTTCTGACAAGAAAAATAGAAATGCAAACGAATCCAAATACTACATATTTCCCAAACTATGGTTACAACGTCGCTGATTTTCTTCATTTCCTTCATTTTGCACTCTGCCCGTTTCAGAAATTACAACAATACTATTCTCTCATACCAGACGAATCTTCTCGATGAAAAATAATTAATGGTTTTTGATACAAAATGAGATTTTAATTAGAAAACTTGGGATCGCAATACTCATACGTGTAGACGACATGCTCGAGCTTCATTTCAAAATTTACACAACGCCGAATACGTATGGCTTGGTGTTTAGTATGTGTGTGAAACGAAACAGGGCTTATCAAACAACTTGCTAATATGAAGCGTGCTCGGCATAGACAATTTTTCCAACCAAAGAGAGAGAGATACCTAGATCTATAGTCAACCATCACAGATACTCCATCACATAATGCCATATCAGTCAACCAGAACTTTCCTGCATGGTGGGCACAACGAACGGTACAAAAGAGCAAAAAATATCAATTCTAGTGGCGTTCGCAATAATGTAAATCGTATTGTGCTTTCATACACGTATATTCTCAAATACGTACGAGCACAACCAGAGTAGATAGTACCCTAAACGCAGACAGCTGACATGGAAATGTTTATCAAGAAAATCAAACACGCATTAACCGAGTGCACGATGCGATGCAGCTTGGAACCATCCAACCCGTATAATGTACCCACATAGACGAGCCACATTTCACCTAGATTCTTCTTTCTTCGCTATCCTTTCTTCCACCAAGTTGAGCATATGTTTTTGGGGAAAAATACCCGAAACTGGAAAGACGACTTATCGCGTTCTGCGTTTCATTTCAGCGTTTCTGTGTTTCCCTTCTATTGCCCTCCGACCAAGAAACACTCGCGAGAGGAAACGAGAACCTTGAATACAAACTAACACGACGAACAGATTTTCGCCTCAATTATTTTGGTCTGTCGAATTTTAAAAACGCGACGAAAAGGAAACCCAATTAAGTGATTCATTCAAATTGAAACTTTTTTCACCCGAAGCCTATTCCAGACAGACTTATTGTTCTTTGACGAAAATTTGCTCTACTGCGCCATGAGTCACCAGGGTGCGGTAAAAAGAGGGCACTGGCGCGACAATATCACGATAAAAAGTGCAAAACTCTCGATATGAATTTTCCAAACACAACTTGGCTTAATTAAATGACCGTATCGAGTTATGTTTCCATAGCAGCCGTAATAATATAAGTCGGTTCACCCTAATTTTTTTACCATCGGCGACGACGAGTACATATTTTTATTTTCATATTTCGCTCCATTTTTCCTTCGATTTGCAACAGTTTAAAAGCCTTTCAAAAAAAGTTTTCATGTGAATTGTAGATATGAGAGTACGTGGGTGTAATATGCGAATTACATGATAATATGTTCGAGTCACGATTCACGAATGCTTCGGCGAGTGCTATTATTGGGACTTCGGGGAAAAAATTGGAAGAGAAAATGACCTCGAATGTAGTAGGGTAATTGATATGTTTATGAATAGAAATTGGTACTTTATTGAAAAACACATTCAGTTTTTCATGATACTCCTTCTGCGATGAGTTATTTTATTACAAAAAAATAAATGCATAGATAAGAAAAAAATTCACTATAATTTTATAAACAGACATTTTTAGAAAAAATTTAAAAAATTGGACTTTAATATGAAAATTATGAATTAAGAAAAAAATTGAAATTAATGTAAAAACAGTTTTCGTTTTTGATTTATACCTTTTTTTTTTAGGCAATTTATTAGGGATATAGTTTTTTTTGGATACATTATGTAAGTCTAAGTAGGTAGGTACGTGAGTAGAGTGAGAGGGGATGATTTTTTATTCCTAAAAAAAACAGTTTAGGTATGCATTACTAAAAATTTGCCATTTTTTGAAAATTTTTGTATCATTAAAAATTAACATTTTTTCAAAATTCAATAATTTTTAGAAATTTGGCAATTTTTGAAAAATGAATCATTTTTGTGAATTTCAGAATTTTAGGAAATTCAATGTTTTGGGGAAATTCGATAATTTTTTTGAAATATTGCAATTCAGGCAACTCAATAATTCAGTAAAGTTCTTCAAAAAAGTTTAATTTTCAATTTATTCCATAAAACAGCCCTTCCCCATTTGAAAAAATGACAATGTAATGTATCAACTTTCTGACTTCCCTACAATTTTCCTCTCAGATACGCCGCTGCCTTCCACCACTCCAATTTTGCATCATACGTGTGATGGGAGTGAGGCGTTCAATCGAAATTTGGTGAAAATATTCAAAGATCTCAGTCTACAAAATTCGTTTGAAAACTTCTTCAAATCAAAATGAAGCTTTAAAAATGGATAAAAAGGGACTTTCAAAGAGAGAGTCTCAAAAAATAGCAAACCTCAATATCTTAATGAACTGTCTGGTTCAAGTCGACTGTTTACAGAACCTATTTTTTACTTTTTGGCTGCACTGCAAGCCAAAGTTGCATAGAGGTGACAGCAAGCTATGCAAGTAGTTCAAAAGCGATTTTCATCCGTGTCATAGGTTCAGAATAGGAGGGAAGGGAAGGGTCCAATGTCTCGAATATCTAAAAATTCGAAGCTATAAAATTTTCTCCAGTTGAATAGGTATTTTTTGAAGTGGGCAAATTAAAAAAAAAAATTTTGATGTACAAAAAAGGGATCAAAAATCAAGCAAAAAACTAGAACGAAATTCGGTCATTGAATTTTTTCAAACTAGACCGCTATCGAACGGCACAGTCCTTTCCATTTCACATTAATAAGCTAAGAAATCGAAGTCAATTACTCATTCAAATAACAGAAAAGAGGTAAAAAGATGACTGACATCTTTTAGAAAGTACCTCGAAGCCATTAACAATTTTGATAAACTATATAAACTATTAAAAATATACATTCATTTGAATGCTCAATACAAATGAAAAAGTACACCTATATGAGTCACTAGACGGTGAAATAATTCATGCGTGGTTGTAAGTGGATACAAAAAAAATAAGTGGGCAGACGTCGAACCAGTACAGTGAACCTGGTTTTAAAATGAAAATCATTGCAATATGGTTTCTAGTCTGAATTCGCGAATCGTTATTAAGGTCGGTTTCTACAACTGCAGTTTTACTTACCTAGAAGCATAACTTTTTTAGGAGCTTTTTTAAGCTTAGATTTCGGTTTTTTCAGGACATGATAACTACCTAAAAAATTAGATACCACTTTTAGAATTGTTCAAAACAAAATTGTAAATCAAAAAATTTCGATTTTTTTTTTCGAAAAAAAAAATCTATCGAATTTACAAAATTCTTTAAACAATTCATATAAAAATGATAAACCTGAGGGCGAATAATATTGCGGTTTTTGGCACGAGTGGCACAAACACCGCAACACTGATAGCTTCAATGATTCGATGAACATGCCGACGCGACACGAAAATTAGTTTAAACGAAAAAAAAAGTAACTGTCTAGACGAACAATACGAAGAAAATTAAGTTCGATACAAAAATGAACCTATTGAGTGAAAAGCCGCGACAAACTGGTACGAAACGAGGAATTTCTTTCGACGATAGGGGTTCTGAATGGAACGAAGGGCTGAACGCAGAGTGACGAATCCAGCGTCTTGGGTGTCGGGAGCCAAAACGTCGTCAGCGAAAGGGTTCGGTAGCGATTTTTGGCGTCTGTCGGTCTGCCAAAGGGGTAACGGGTCCGTGATGAAAATCGATATTGTCTTCGTGTCTAATGTGGACGTTGCGGTTTATACGACCAACGGCGCCAACAGAGAACGTAACAAAATCGCAAGGGCCATAGGCTGGCTGTATAGAAGCTGTTAATTATCCGCACGCGATACCTACCTGATTTACTCGAACAAGTATAACAATACCTATTTTAACGTGTCACTGATTCCAGCCATACTTATACCATTAATCGTACCACAATACAATGCGTAGAGTACCTCGCTCGAGCCTACCATTTGAGTTTTTCGTGGTTTCATTTTTCAAATAAAAAGTATATCGACCGAGTAAATACCTTTGAAATTTCACGATAAATTTTCACGATATTAAAAAAATTACCATTCAAGTTCAACAACCCAAGTATTCATTTCCGCGTACGAGTTGATTTTGTATACCTTTTTTTCACGTTACAAGTAAATGTGTAAATATTGGCACGAATACTTATCTTCCTTTTAGAAAAAACGCGATATTGTTCAAATGGGTAGCCAACTAGCCAAGCAAATGAATCACCGCGACAGACTCCCTAATGCAACCCTTATTTCGTTTCCATTCATTTTACGACCACTAGACGGGAGACTACGGAGACAGGAGACACAATAATTGTTCGGAATTTAAAAATTGTTTCAATACTTCACATCTTGATCGATACGCATCTCAAAACGAAAACATATTTCGAATGACTTAATATTCAATTTTTTCTCGTAAAATCGTTCTATTTCTATGAACTAAAAGTAGGTACTCGTAAGTAGTAAGTACGTCGAGGCAAGTAAATTTACGCCTAAATGTGATCAATTGTGCAAATATTAGACACACCAAAGTATGAAAAAAAAGGTCAAAACTGTGCATTTTACAAGCGTCTTACCTTCTTCGACACCCATGACTTGTTTTTTGATGTTGTTCTGAACCTGAATCTGAAATGAAAATACACCACTTACTTACATGATCGAATTCGATATGAAATACATACTATCAACTATGGTAATTAATACACTGTTTGGTTGCATTATCAGACATGAAAAATCTTTCCAAGTTTACTTCGATTACGTATAATAGGTACTTCTTCATCACGATAGTGATGTTCAATTAGCTTAGATTTCGACAGATACTTAATGCGTAAATCACTACGTAAATTATTCGGCAAGTGATACTGAATTGATCATAATATCGAACAAATCGTACATTTAAAGAAATAAATCTTACCGGGTAATTTAATGATGGATGTAAAAAAAGATAGACTGAAGAACGATGATTTGCGATGAAAATAAACTGAATAACAAACTGAAACGATTCTATTTCCAACAATCTTTACATCACAGGACAACCCGAACTCAACTAAAGATGAAATACGATCGACGAATGAACATTGAACAATGCAACAAAGAAGATGATCATCATTCATCAACAGATGTTTTTCGAGCGCCAGATTCTGAAAAAAGTGGAATAAAAACCACAAAAACCTGTTGGCTGTTGAGATTTTCAATTTTAGCCAATCAAAAAGACCGACACTTTGATCAAACCAATCGCCCAACCACACTGATTTTATCTCAGATAAGATAACTGATCGAATAAAAAAATTTGGAGTGTCTGTAATTTTCAAGGTCAGAGAGAGATTCAAGGATTCAAGTTGAGATTGAGAAATTGAGATTTGAGAAAAATTATGAAAAATAAAACAAAAGACTTTCATTTACCTTTCAATTCCTCTTTTATAATATTATTAGATTTAAAATTTTGTAATTTTGTATTGTAATTTGCAGGGCTGTGTTCATTTTTTATCGAAAAAAAAAAAAAAAAATCAGCACAATAATGTTGCCTAGAATTAGAACCCCAAAAATTTATAAGCAGTGTTGCTTATAAAAATGTTATTAATGTTTCTTATGTTTCTCCAATGGAAACGTAATTAATATAATTAATTCCTTTTATTTTTATTACATTTATCAAAAGAAGAATTTATGAGGCTGAAAAATTTCCTATAAAAAAATTCTAAAGCAAAACCTCTGCCTAAAAATCAACTGATTAGTGATTTTAATTTGAAAACTTGAACAAATTCCAATGAATTTCAGTGGCGCATAATTATACGTTGGCAACATGAGTTATTCTAAACAAAATGGTATGTTAATCTAAATCATTCAAAAAAAAAATGTGAAATGTTTTATTTTCATGAAATTAAAGATTGTAAGATTATTAAGATTAAGTGAAAACGTATAATTATTTTAATCGTCAATCGGAAGTATTGTGTGCGTTAAAATGTCTGTGATTTTTCGTACGTTATAGTACATCGCGATTAAAAAGCTGTCATAGATCAATGAATTCGCGTCAAATGTTGATCGTTCGGGTCGTGTAATTTATTTTAAAAAGTGTATAAATAACAAGGTATTTGTTTCATTTATAAATTTATTAACGACTTTAAAAGGATCTTATTGAAAATGAATGAAATTTTCATAATTGGTGCTTTATTTTTCGAGTCACTTTGTTTATGATACGTTGTGACTATACGTATACGGATTCCATATCACCGTGCTGCATCTCGCTTGTACATACGATTAATAAAAGCGAAACGTTTTCCAAGTGTTATACTAATTACAATACAGCATTTGATCGTTTTTTTATTAGACGAATTAACACGTTGAAGTGGAACTTGAGAGTGCGCATAGTTTCGTACGTTTTTTAAAATTTTTTCTTTTCAAAAAATGAAATCGGGTTCGCATTTTGTATACTCAAGTTCGCCGCTGATTTAAACAGTGACTAAAGAAAATGCACCATTATCCTGTCGACTCTTCGAAACATTCTCACTACCGTATGAAACATTTAAGGACAAACTGTACCATAAAATCACTTTTAAGTGTACTACCAGTTAATTTCTCTTTATTGAATATAATTAAGTAATTACCTCGTCAATTATTAAGTGAAAATGTTTTTGCGACAATTCAAGATCAAATTGAAGGTAAATCATTTGCAACTTAATGCATTAATTTTTTTAATCATTTTCGCGAACAACGTGATTAGTTTTCCATCGCTTTGGAAAATAACGCACTGCTGGTTATTCATCTCAAATGTATTTGTAAGTCACAAGCACATAATGGTTTAACGACCAAAATTTATTCAATTTCTGATATTATATTTTTCTCGTGTTAATTTTACCTTGTACGATACTAATTTAAAATAATTCTTATGTATTTTAAAGGTGTTTTAGTTGCGTAAATCAGCATGAAAGAATCGAAAAAACGCGAAAATTCCTATGTAAGTAAAATTTAACGTTGTAGCAGATTAATAATTTATTTTCGGTGCTTAGATGCGAAGTGGTAACGTTGAATGCGGTTCTGTTTCGTAGTCCAAGAAGAAGAAACATGCTAAATCGGCCAATTCGGATTCGTGGGATCAATCGGATTTGGAATTTGCAGACGAAAAAGCATTGGAAAAAAGACTCCATCAGCTAAAACTGCAATTACGATTAACTCAGGAAGAAGCAGCAGAATCTGGTCATTCGAACAAAGATGTGAAAAATGTAATTGCGTTTATTAATTATTATTCGTCGATTATGTTGCTAATTTCGCTATGATATATTCTGTAGAAAAAGAAGCTACCTTCTGATGATTCTGCGTCGAGCGATTCGGACGATTCATCGGATTCCAATAGTTCATTCTCAAGTGCCTCTAGTTCCTCGGTAAATAGATATGGTAATCGAAAATCATCTTCGTCCGAAGATGATCGTAAAAGGTAAGCCAAATCCGTGCAGATATAAATAATCACTCTATTTAGACAGAGATGTAACATTAACTCGATTACAGACGTGTTCGTGCATCTTTAAATGATAAGCATCGCGGCAAAAACTCCAAAAGTCGCAGATCACCGGTTAAAGACGAACGTGAAAGAAATTCTAGTAGAAATAGTAGGAAACCTTCTGTTCGTCGTAAGATCTCGCCAGTACTTAGTACGTAAACTTAATTGTATTCTTCTTCAAGTTCAAATAACATTTTTTATAAATGGAGTTCATTTCAACAGGTAAACATAGCTCTCGAGTGCGCTCCAAACGATCTCCGTCTTTAGATAAAAAAGAAGTGTACAGTCGTGGGGACACTAGTCGGTGGCACGAGAAAGCCAAAGAAGCCGGAAGGGAACGTAGCAAATACGAAAAAGATCGGTCAAGCTCCAAGTCTAGAGTTCGAGGTCGTTTAGATCGAAACCGAAGTCCTAGTTTATCACGGGATCGAACTTCGACTCGATCTAAGGAACGTAGTGTAAAAAACTTCAGGACGACTTCGGTATCATCTCGAAGGAAAGAATCGCCGGAACCGAGACCTCGTGCCTATGATTCTGGTCGTCGTACCGGTGCAACATTTATGCGTAAAAATTCGCCAAGAGAGGATAGACTCGGAAGGTAACAACCATTGTTAACTCATGTTATTCTAATTTGGAAAATATTTAAAACCAATTTTTCCCCCTAGTAGACACGATGATAAGAGATTAGACGTGAAAGTAACCACCCGTAGGAATGATATTCGAGCAGGTTAGTTTCGTCTTAATTTTCGAATCATTTTTACTCCGAAGATTTCTAATTTAGTGTTTTTATTCAGGCGACATTCGCGATTCGAATCTGCGAATCACAAAAGACGTTCGTGGAGATCGCAAAGAACCATTGTCGATGAAAATCCGAGAACCGTCGCGAGATCGGGAAGCGCCTCTAAAACTTCGTCGTGAATCACCAATTCATCGAGCTGATCCGAGGGATCGTAGTCGTGTCATAGACGACCGGATGAAAGATCGAGATAAAAAACTACACGATAGATTGGAACCAGAGCGCAATAATCGCAATATGCGTAACGATAGTCGTGACGTCCTCGACGATAAATTTAGACGCAATGATCGTTCCTCCGATACCACCAGACCAAATAATCGTCACGTCAACGAAAGTGTTTTTGATCGTATGCGGAATCGATATAACGATAGGCGAAATGCCGAGAGTCAACGGTTCGCTAGGACGGAACGTGATCGAGTTGGTGATTTGAGAAAAGATAGGATTAATGATAAGGATACCCTTAAAAATCGTACCGTCGAAAGTAACGGTGCCGACAGACCTTTTCGTGATAGACGTATTGCTCCGATCGTCAGAACGAGATCGCCGTATCGTGAACGAAACGAACCGTTACGAGTTAATCATCGAACTCCGATCGCTTTTGAAAGAAAATTCTCCAGTCCGACAGCTACGAGGAAAGGTAACATCGGAACTTGCATTCGATTCGTTCTAGATTTAAAACTGATGAAATTTTATTGAATTTTTTGATTTTTCAGTGCGAGAGGATAATCGACTTATTCATAATAAAAGGAAAAGTGCAGAGAATGATGATCCGCAATGGAATAAAAAGAAAGGGTAAGCTTAGATCATTTAACGTTGGTAACACCACATTCGTGAGCTCTCATTTTTCGAGTGGCATTTTCCATTTGTGAATGTCCCGCAGAACTGGACTTTTTCAATAAGCTTATTTTTTGTTGAAACCCATCAAAGAATATCATTAAAATTTAATTTCAATAATGAAAAAAATCGATTTTGAACTTTCAAGTGCCTTGCCAACGTTTCAAATCGTTTGCTCTTTTTTACGTAAGAAAAAAAATATCGAATTTACATGATATTATGATTGTCGAAGAATCGATATCATAATTAATTTTTCTCTTGAACAAAAATGGTTTTATGTAATTTCCCTCTTTTTCTGTCCTTCAGTATTATAAAATTAATATTCTAACGCAGTAACAATTATTTTTATTTTCTTAGCTTAAATAAAACCAGATCTCGTTCGAGAAGTAGTGAAAAAAGAAAAAGAAGGAGGAGCAGTCAAGAAGAATGGCGAATAATCGATATGACTAGTCCTGTTTTAGACGAGGAATTATCCGATGGCAATGCAAATAAGTGGGTATTCTTTGAAAATGAAAATTCCCATTAAACTACGTTAATGATCATTCATTTTTTTTTCAAGTACCGAAAATAACGCGCAAAAACTAAAACGACCTGGCAACAATAAAATTAGAAATAAGTTAAAAAGTACGTACTTATGAAGTATATGTTTTTGAACTCACCTCTCTGCCTTTTTCTTTACATTGATCCTCATTATTTCATATACGTATCCTGGTTACAGCCGAAGAAAGCGACGATAATGACAGTAAATTAAACAAAACAATTCTTACTGATGAACTTAGTGATATAAGTGATGAAGACTTTAACGATATTAATACCAATTCGATCAAAAATAAAAAAGTGAGTACGTGGGGAAAATTTTTCGCCAAACTCAAAAAACCAGAATTTGAATCTTGACCAAATTGATCAATATTTAGAAAAGAAATTAGTATAATTAATTTCCTGCCCTTTTGTTTTTCCAGGATAATCTTACGAAGTCTGATAGACAATTTAGATTAGATAAAAATAATCGTAAATCCTATCAACCAAAGTACGTATCTTTCGACTGAGATTTCTACTTGTGTATTAATTGTCGATCTAATTTCTAATTCATTTTACAGAGAAGATGTAAATTTGGATAAACCTGCTACTGATCAAGACAATAAAACAACAATAACGACAACGCCGACGACGACAGTCGTTCTGAACGAAGTTGACGATTTAATAGAAGAAGGTGAAAAAATAAACGACGAAGAAACCAGGGTTGACATCGAAAAAACAAACGAGCATTTAGATTCGGAAGAAGATACAGGTAAACCGATATTGTAGCGAATACCTTTGAAGTTTATTTTAAATGGCACGAATTCCTGTTAAAAGACTTGTTTACAGTATCACGCGTTAGCGACGCTATCGGTGTTGATTGGGCCGAACTGGTTGAAGAATCAAAGCAAAAAATACCTGCTATCGAAGAAAGTTCTAAATTGATTAGAAAGCGGTGGAGCGGAATGAATATTTTTGCGAAAATTGGTATCTCCGAGAAATACGCCGGTAAAGAATTGTACGACGAGGTTCACAATGATTTGAATTCAGTGGATAGTACCGATGGTATGTTGTAGTCTACCCTTCGGTATGAGACCAAAATTATTTTATACATTGACCAAGCTATTGTTCAATTTCCAGATAAAAACACCGACGAGAAGCTACATCATAGTATCGCTGGGTTGCACGTTTGCTTAAGAGATAAAACGATCAAAAGAAAGACCCTGTTTGAACCTTATAAAACTGCAATCTCTGCTCGTAAAGATATAATTATGAGGTAAAGCAAACATAATAGAAACGAATTTGAAGTTTATTTTAAAATGTATGTTATTAACTCGAATATTCTTCGTTATAGGAGGAGACTATGCGGCCTACCAGTTAAGAATATTAACTCTCAGCAAATGATCGGAATTTGTCATTGGATTGTCTGAGATAATACGAGTTTATATCGTGCATAAGTTTATAGTTTTTCTTTTCTTTCATTTTTATTCATTTTGTTTGTTTGTTTGTTTGTTTATTATGTTCATGTTGAATGTTAATATTTGTAAATCTTTGTACAAAATTTTTCTCCTTTTCTCTTTCTTTTTTGTACTTAATCATTGGAACCGTATAATGTTGACGTTGTAAAAGTTTAAAATCAACCAATAATAATATTTTTTGTATGAGTTTCTGTTTTTACGAACGATTTTATTCCAATTCAAGAAGAAACACGTTATCCATTTTGATTCTTAGTTTGTCAAGTGTATGAATGAATGACTTTGAAACGAGAGATAGCAACTTGGAAGTAGCTCTATTCTTTCCATCAGCGGATTATTGCGGATAGTGCTTGAATTTGAGAATTTTTTTAATGAGATATTTTTTCTGTCAAAATTTGAGTAATAAAGAATTTTAAAAATTTGTTTTCTAAAACCACTGAGAAATTTTTTCCTCCAAAAAGTTGAAAAATTGAAAAGAAAATTATTCCAAATTTCCAAAGAAGAGTGACCGATCTAGTGGTCTCGACGGTTGAAAATTTACAATCCGTTTCAAAATCTGATCAAAATTTGCTTAGATATTCGACATCAACATTTTCGACCAATCAGGATGCTTCGGCTTCGGCAAAGTTCAGTCCTTTGATACTTTTTGCAATTTAACAGCTTCCAGAAGGCTAGGCATACGAAGTCGTTCAAAGAGTCAAAATCAAAACAGGCTTTATCCTATCGAGGTCGTAGAATTCAAATTAAAAATTTGTTTCGAATCAGTGTTGCCAACTTCGCGAGATAAAACTTTTATTTCACGAAGTTGGCAATCATGAACTTTATAAATGGTAAATTTGGATTCTTCGACCTCGAAATAGTAACATTAGACACCAAAAGTAATTTTCCACGTATTCTGGAAGCGGTGATATCGCAAAAAGTTCCAAACAAAGGACTGAACTTTGCCGAAGTATTCTGATTGGTCGAAATTTTTGAGCACCGATATCTTCGCGAATTTTCATCCGATTTCGAAAATTATTGCAGATTTGCAACGCCGGGTTCCACTTTATCGATCTAGACCCCTACTTCGCTGATTTTCGACAATTTTTTTCAAATTTTGTAAAAAATCAAACTTGTGCATTTTTTGCGAGTTATTGTGGTTGCATAGCTGGACAAAAATAAGGCGAAGTGAAAACTTTTCGAGCCTATTTATAGCTTTTAGAAAGCCTGTGTGGTCGATAAAGGAGTCCAACGTCCAAACACGTTTTTTTTTTCGAAAAAAAAAAAATGTATATTCGTCGGACCAAGCGAATCCAGATCCGAGATCATTTTCTCGATTGAGTCACTAACCATTTACTGTATTTCGCGAACGAAGCGTCTTAGCTCAAATCTAATTAAATATTCGAGTTCAGTGACCTCTGATTAGTCGAGAATGACCCCTCTATCGACCTCGTAGGCTTCCTAGAAGCTATAAATAGGCTGGAAAAGTTTTCGCTTTGCCTTATTTTTGTCCAGCTATGCAACCACAATAACTCGCAAAAAACTGCCGAAGTTTGATTTTTTACAAAATTTGAAAAAAATTGTCGAAAATCAGCGAAGTGGGGGTCTAGATCGATAAAGTGGAACCCGGCGATTGCAAATCTGCAATCATTTTCGAAATCGGATGAAAATTCGCGGAGATATCGGTGCTCAAAAATTTCGACCAATCAGAATGCTTTGGCAAAGTTCAGTCCTTTGTTTGCTAATTTTTGCAATTTAACAGCTTCCAGAAGGCCTACAAAGTCGTTTAAAGAGTCAAAATAGGCTTTATCGAGATCGTAGAATTCAAATTTAAAATTTGTTTCGAGCAGTGTTGCCAACTTCGCTAGATAAAATTTTTATTTCACGAAGTTGGCAATGCTGAACTTTATAAATAGAAAATTCGAATTCTAGGGGTTCGATATAGTCCATTTTCACCCTTTAACCGACTTCGTAGCACTTCTGGAAGCTGAAATAATATAAATATTGCAAAAAAGCACTATGCATTTCATTACAAGAGGGAAAAAGATTGATATGAAAGCGAATTCATTTTCCCTACAGCGGTAATCTCGCTTTCGATTTTTTCAAATTTTTTTGATGTTCAAAAAATGGAGATAAGAGTGGTTTTTGACCAATTCGATCACGCTGATTCCGAATTTCCTATTCGTTTTGCTGTAGGATGTTTTCTCACTGAATATGAGCACTTTGAAATTTTCAAAAAAAAAAAAAAAAAAAAAAAAAAAAATTAGAAAATTTTTTTTTAGTGCAATTTCAAACCCGTGGTT
>FIZV01019623.1:0-14496 GCA_900050545.1 Trionymus perrisii | reverse complement strand
AAAAATGGTTTGAACAGAATCTTAAGATTTTTTTTTTTAATTTTTAAAAATTTTCTTCGACATTGTTTATCAACTTATTCTTCAATTCTTTTCAATTTTTTAAAATGAGCTTTCAATTTTTAAAAATTGACTAATAATTTTTTTCAATTTTATTTTTTAATTTTTTAAATTAAATTAGACACCTTACCTATGTATGAAAATTTTGCTGAGTAATCTGAAACTGAGTTCGTATGCGATGCATAATTTAAATGCGTATTTTACTACCTTCAAAATGAAAAACATCAAAATAAATAAGTAATAGGTATTTCGTTTATAAAATCAAATTAATCTAATTTTCTTTCTTCAGATGCATAACTTTACTACAGACAATTACAAATCTGATTTCAAGCCTTCCAAGTGTATTAAGTATCACTTTTTCAAACTAACAAATTCCTCTATCTTTTTATTTGAAATATATGCAACATAACGCGCAAGCCATTTGACAATGATGCAAATGCATTCCTAGCGTTCTAATTGGCGACAATGCGAGCCAAGAATTTCAAGATAACAGAAGAGTTAAATGAAGCGATGTTAGTTAAATTTGTTGACTATGATCGGAATAACGATTACGTTTCTTTTTCGATATGCCCAATGGAAAGGGAGGAGTAAAGATAACTTACAATTTTAAATTTTCGGGAAATATTACCAATGGTGATGTATGTGTAAAACCCATACGCATACGCAAATGCCAAAACCTTAAACTTGACCGGAGTCGAATGGCAACTAGATGCTGAAGTGAAGTGATAAACATTTATGGTCAACTGACAATTTCATTTGGACCCGTATACGGAGGGAAATTTGCGCCACCCCCTCACAAGCCAATTTCCCTATCCCTACGTATACGTAAAAATAGATATTATCGAGAAAAAAATACTATAATAACCAAACTTCATATTTTTTTGACTATGAGATCGCATACGTCAGTACATAATATAATTAAAACGCGCGATAAGTGATAAATTTATGCATGTTACTTTGACAGCGAAATATATCTAAGCTAGGAATTTAAGCAAGTACATCTCAAGAAAATGGTAACCGTTATTCAAAATTTACATGTATACTAATAAACGATAAAATAAAATCTGTCGGTTATACGAACTTACGAAGCGGTAATGAAATAATATTGTATATAGAAACGACACATTAACGAACGGCTAAATTTAATTCTTAAATCTCGCCCGTTTCGTGCCAAACAGAAAAAATCTATTAGCGAGTACACCCGTATCCTAAAATAAACACTATCGCGATCATTTTTTGAAAATTAACAATTAAAATGATTACAAGAACGTACATATATATTTGTCTTCTTCAACTATTCCTCTAAATATATTCGTTTCGTACTCTTAAAGCCCTTTACTAGGTACGTAATTTTACAAAGTATCAACACGCGTAAAACAAAGTGAACTTTATTTCACCGCTTCCAATTAACTTGGTATAAAAACAATTGGATAAATTTTTGGCATCCGTATACTCGTAATCTACTTGGGTCTCTTGGTCCACATTATGTGTCTACTGTCTTCTTGCCCCATAAATGATTTTCTGTAGGTATATTTTCAGTAATTATACTTTTTTTTTGTCAATGAAATGAGTAGTTGATATACCTAAACGTCCACGTGCCTCATCATATTTAATAGGTAGGTAATTTGTATTACTTCTATGGTTCGGTTCAGGACCAAAAACCAGAAGTATGCCTTATATCCAAAGCACTAAAAAATATCACACTATCATCATCATCAAATTCATCATGCTGTTTTTATCAATTGAAAATTTGAAATAACTCATGGAGTTTTGAACCAAACTGGATGAAACCTCGTATTCCTAATTTTCTTTCACATCCTTTTGTGGCAACGTAAATTGTTAACTAGGTACCTAATTACTCATTTAGGAGAAATCGCTCAACTCTTATATTGTGTTTGTGACGTGGAGACGAGACGCCAACGCAGAATTCTTAGTACACAATAGTTTTGAAAATTTTTACGGACATAAATTCGAGAAAAACAATTAAATTATTTTGATAAAAAGGGAGCGCATTTTACTTATACCAATGTCAAATTTTTATTTTTTTCAAAAACATGCTCGAAGTTTTGATTATCACGCAGAACCGGCAATGCGATGGCAAAATATGCGAGAGAATTAGGTACGCGTTCGCGAAATCGCAAATGATTTGGCATGATTATTACGCCAGACCACCAGCGCTTGACGTTCTCGGCTCTCGCCTGATAATACAATTATAAAATCTTACCTCTTTATCTTTGGCGGATAATTCAATTTCTAACGAAGGTCTATGGGAAGTGAGATCATCGGAGTTACCAGATACTTTTTGTGTATCCGAGTGAGGTTGATTAGTATTTGCCAATTGCTCTTTCAGCGCCGAAACTTCTTTTTCAGCCAAAGTAGCTCTCTGGAAAAAAAGAGAAAAAAATGCGTAAGTTATTACGATGAGATTTAGTATAGAATTTAAATACTTCAAATATAAATACGCCTAGATTTATGAACAGGTGCTTGGATAAACCTTTTCCCCCTTCGTACACAAACTGCTTAGAAAAAGTGAAGCAATAGGTACCTACATTTTTAACAATCATCACCTGGGAAGAGTACAATGGCAAGGAACGATTTGATCGTTAGGTTAAAAAGAAGCTATATAGCTGTATACCGATTCGAATGTAAAATACTCTCATAAATGCTAAAAAGCGAGCTAATAGACCTCCTATAAAAGACAGGAAGCGATCTAATAAATTATTTCTATTCGGTGTCTAGCCACTGCACGCCGTTCGGTATCTCGATACAAATTGAACTGGACTCAAATTCTAGCATCCGGTTATTACCGCGTACTTTTCTACGCAACGTTCTTGACATTCGTGAATAATATCAATACGACGAGAAATTCTTTTCACGTGACAATCATTTAATTTATAATTCGACTACAAATCAATTCTCGCCAACTCGCTTTTAGTTTTACTGTATGAATAGAAAAACACCCTCAATGGAACTTTTTTTTTTTTTAAGTACACGAGGTGGAGAAAAAACCATTAATGGTAGGTAGGTGTTATATGTTATACGAGTAGAGTGATGAAAAAAAAACCGCGAAGGTTATTGATATTTTTTTTTTTTGCTATAATTTTTAATCCAGCAAAAGTGCATAATTTATGATGCTCTATATTACAGCTCTTAATTCCGAATATCCATTAAAAGCCGGATCAAACGAAAGCGGAAAACAAGGATGACGTGATCTGTGTTATCTGTTATCAAGCATTTTGTTGTTCTCAGGTCCTATAACAAACCAACTACTAAACCATACCAACCCTAACCCCATGTACACACATACGACGGTATATGCAAAATAAAAAACAATACAATATCTCCGTTCACCCTCGCTATTTTTCATATCGGTACTCAATATTCATTAACCCCATCCCCAGATATGTCCCTTAGAATGTATCCTCTTGGAAAAATTCGTCCCTTTGTCCCATTAAGATTTATGCCTATACACGTTACGTGATAACAATAACTCATTTCGAGCGTGCATTAACGAAACCGGAGGGGTTCTCAAAGAATCAAGTTGACAAAAAAAAAATTATATGCTCGCGACAAAACGCAAGAATTGTCATTAATTTTAATTACTATTTAACGGAATGCTATTAAGATAATTAATTATACACTCTTATATACTTACGGGTATACTCGAGTGTGAAACAAATAAGTTTAAGGAAATTTCTCCCAAATTTATAAGTTTCGTATCGATAGATACAATCAGCATACCAAGCAGAAGTTGAAGATTCGTTATCGAGATAAGCTCGTCGCTGAGTCAATTAACCAACTTCTATATTAAATTCTAATTAGTCGTTTTATTGCGTCAACAATTCTTACTCGTTTTCAATTAGATAATAACTATACCGTCGCGTCGCATAATATAAATTCTCAGAAAATCACCCACGAACAATAATACGTACTTAACTATTTTATTTTTCCAAAATTTTCGTTTCAATTTTGTTTTAAAAAATTCGAAAACCATTAAAAAAATTTTCTTCTAAAATAAAATATGAAAATTAAAAAAAAATTGATTGTTAGATTTTTTTTCAATCTTGTTAAAATAATTTTTTAAACTTTGTGATCAAAATTTAGTTTTTAATTTTTTTTTAAGTATAATATTTTCGAACTGTATGTAAAAACATTATTTTTTGGATTTTGTTCATTTTAATTTTTTCCCCACATTTTCTGAAAGCAAAATTTTGAAATAAAGTTTCAAAAATTAATTTTTTTGATTTTGCAATTTTTTTCAAAAACTTTGCTTACATTCTATTTAAATTTGAAAATTAATTTCTTCAAATGTAGCAGTTTATTATCATTATTTACATAGTAAAAAATTTACATTTTTTTCACAAATTAATTACTTTTTAAATTCCAACAATTTTTTTTAATTATTTTTTTTAAACACTGATGTTTTTGAGAAATTTTTAGAAAGATTTTATTTTTTCATGAATTTCATGCTTAAAAAAAAATTGTGTAAAAATTAATTATTTTAATTAAAATTTCAACAATTTTTATAATTCGTTCAAAAGTTTAAAAATTTTGCACCCAAACTATAAGTATTTTTTTTTTTTTAATTGACAATTGTTTTCATATTTGTCATTTTGCATAAAAATTGGAAAAAAAAATGTGAATCAGTACAAATGTTAAATGAATAAGTATACAGAAAATTTGATAACTTTTTAAAAATTCTCCAACAAAACACAATTCAAAATAAAAGCAATAAACAAATAATTATGAATTCCTACCTTCTTTTTTTTGGAAAAATATTTGAAAATTAAAAAAAAAACAATAAAAAATAGTTTGAAACTTGGAAATTTTGACGATATTTTTTTCAAAATTATTCATTCAAAATTAAAATTTTCTCAAAGAAGTAAAATTAAAAAAAAAAAAAATATCAAAAATCGTTTATTTTTAATAAAATTAAGTAGACACAATTGTTTTAGTTTTCTGAATTTGTAGGTAACAATTTTTTTTTAATTTCTTGAAATACTAATTATTTCAATTTAAATTGTTTCCATTTTCAAGTCGTCAATCCTTTTCAATTTAATTTGAATTCTACATTATTTTTTTCAATTTTTCAGATCTTCAACTTTTCTTATGAAACGTCTCTCGAATTTTTTATTGAGAGAAAGTTATGGAAAATTATACAGCTTCATTAATATTCAAAATATTATTGCTTTCACAAAATGTGAAAAAATTTTAAAATGGAAAATATCCAAAAAATAATTGCATAAGGTTACAGTTCAAAAAAAATTACTTTTGAAAAAATAAACTAAATTTCGATCACAAAGTTCAAAAAATTCGTTTAACAAAATTGAAAAAAAATCTATATTGACAAATTTTTTTAAATTATCATCTTTCATTTTAGAAGAAAATTTTTTAAATGGTTTTCGAATTTTTTAGAACAAAATTGAAACGGTATTAGGAAAAAATATTTTTTCACAAATAATTAAAAAATAAGATTTTTGGTTCGGTTTTAGTCGCACAAAAATAACAAAAATTACGTAATATTTTTTTGGGGGTAAAATATGCAATTATGGTTTATTTAGGTACTCCAATAGGTCATATGTGAAAATGTGTGTCATATTCGTAAATTCCATCTACCTGATCCGAGTGGTGTGACTCTTGGAGAAATGGTGTAATTTCCGCAAGCTAAATAGTTTCCAATCGTGATACCTTTAGATAATGAAAAAATATACCTAATGTACTTATCACTCCTGAATTTCAGAGTAATCTTATTATGTTTTCCGAAGACGAGACGAAACACAATTCGAAGTTCATACGAAAAATTACACAAATGAATATTTAACATTGTAAATTCAATTTTGCAACAACAAAGATACGAAGAAAAGTATATAAGCTTCGGGCAGATTGCACGCGTACCCCTTATTTGAAATTAATTTGACACCTTCGCAAATTTAAGTACAATAACATTTTTCGAGTTATATATCAACCTGGCTGGCATGGCATACGTCGAATAATAAAATTTTGCCTGCCGTCAAAAATCATATAAAAAAAAAATAACGCCCGCTGTACCTACGTGTAAATAGAGAGAAAGATGGAAAGAGCGAGAGAAAAGACGAACGTATATATACCAAAAATGCTCTTCATAATGGATTTATAAATCACACGGTAACAGAAATTATGAAATATTCAAAGTTATTGAAGGAGTTCCTATATATAAGAAGTTTAAAGATTGCGAGAAGTTGGATAAAGACAGAAGAACGCGTGAAGAAGATGAAGAAGAAGACGGAGAGAAACAGATTCGTGTTACGGTGCCGTCGAATAACAGGAACAGATTATAAAGGCTCACCCCTATCTTTTGTCCTTATATGCAGATAGGAATAAACACTGATGAATGGGGGTTGAACGAAGGCGAAAAATTGGATGTTACGAGGGGGTGAAAGAGTTCAAGGGGAATAATACTGCTGGGAAATAAGCTTAGGTAATTCTGAGGGTAAAGCTCGCCTCTTGCTTATACGAAAAACTTATAATAATGTATTTGCGAATTGATATATGATGCTATTTATATTAGTTTTTTCTTTCAGTTTTAAGTAAGAAAACTTCCATAACGAACCAAAACATCTTTATATCGGCCGTCGACTTACCCTTATTTTATTTTTATTTTTTTTTACCACCGTTATGACTTATTTCGTATTTCTAAAAACTTGCTCTTTTTTCCTATTTTCTTTTCCCATCGAGCGAGTTTTCATTAGTACTCTTGTATTTTTTATTTTGTATTTTGTATTTTTTTTTTTTTGTTTTTTATTATAGGAATGCTCACTCGTTCGCCTAATGTCGTTATTTTCGCCAACAGCTTATTACAATGCGTTCTAAAAAAATTCTGATAAACTTGTAAAATCCCGAAATTAAGTGTCTCTTATTTTTCACTCGAATGACGTTTAAATTAACACTTGGCAGTTCTATTTTTAAAATAAAATTTATCGAAACACACGATTTAATGCGAACAATTTGTCCGCCACTTTATACCTATATCACCCCGAAAATAACACGGTAGGTATAATTTTTTTCGCGCCATTTTTAGTACATACCTACCTAGTATGTATCTACCGTTCAGTTGAACACATGCAAAGCGAAATATATCTACCTACTCGTATTATTAAACTTGGCTGTATAGGTGGAATTTTACACTTTCTTATTACATAAGGCGTATAAGTTTTGGAAACAAACCGCGCATAAATTCGAATTAGAGCACAACGAAAAAGTTATGGCGCGGTAAATGAACCAAACACCGAATTAAATAATAATTAAACCGATGATAATTTTAATTTTGTTAATTACCTACACTGACGTAATGCAAATGCGCCAATCTTACACTAAATGGCGCGTTTTACCTACATCTTTCTCAAATATGCCCCTTGGGCAACAGAAAAAATTAAAAAATTGCCTATCTGAAAAAATGTAGGCATTTATAGACAAATAGATATATACGAAAATACCAATTAACGTATTCCTTTGTTATCAAAGTACATCAGTAGATATGCACATTCGACCATTGACTTTGTAGGTCATGGACTGCCAGTGAACAATAGGGCCCGCTATATTGTCCAAACTCCGAAGAATACTTTATCACATCATGTTTGTGACGGAAGTCGGGAGTTGTCCGATGCGCATGCGCGGAATATAACAGGTTACCTAAAAATTCAAACGTATTGGGTTGGCAATAGTTGGCGCTATTTTAAAAATAGTCAAATCTTCAGTGGTAAAATATTGGCGCATGCGCATAACGCATCATTCGACTTATTTGACCAGTTACTCTTCGGAAAACTTTTAACATTGAGCTTACGGGCCACTGGCAGTCCACGTACTATAAATTCAATGCATTTGACTATACCTATATAGGGCGAATCAAAGCTGCATTATCAAATACTACACAATCGTCAAGACGTTTCCTGTTCTAAGTATACTGCGGTGCTTCGAATAATATTATACACAAGTACGTATTATACAAATAAGAGATGAGGGGGGAAAATGACTAGTCGTAAAAAAATATTGTCCCCGAAGCATCTGTTTCATTATCGACAAAATTCATCAACGAGAGAAAAACCACGAAAAAAAATGAGAAAAAAACAGTACGCCATTCAACGTGAAAAACGAAACGAAAGGGTTATACCGTATGCCTAGAAGATATGATTACGAGGAATTGATTTTACTTTGAAACGGTTCAACGAATTATTTCGCCATCGGCATTTTAGGGTTGGTAGAAAAGTAAAACGTACGACGGGGGAGTACGAAAGGGTTGCAAAAATGGTGGTAACGCAACGTCACATTGGCATTAAAGGCAGATTTTGCAAAAGAGAGAAAATACTTTAAGAGATAAGTTTGATCCGACGTCAAATGATCCGAAATATGCCGCCACCTCCATTTGCCGATGGGTCGAACGGCGAAAAAGGGAATCGGAATTACAAAGCAGTCAAGTTAAACCCTCTTCTACTTATTTCAACCCTTTGACTAGTAATTAGATGTTTCAATACGTGTTGGCAGAAAAGAGAAAATCTTACCCTTTTATATATTTTCAACTTTTTCGTAATCGCTAACGCCATCTATGACCGTCTACTTGAAATGAAATTTTCGCCTATAGTCTATATCTTTGACTACCTTTACTTACACCGTGTAGCTAACAAGTCTCGCACCGCATACCTTTGCTGCATCGTCGCCGTCGTCGTCTGCGATACAAGATGCAAAAATGTACATAAAGCAGATTTTTCTCTCACAGATCCGCGGAGGTATAATAATTTTCATTCTCATACGATGTGAATTTAATTTCGTCAAAAAAATTCATCGAATCGGCAAATCTACCATGATTGACAGGAAATCGTCGCAAATATAGAAGTTCTTTCATCGATGCGTTGAGAAATTTTTGCCTACGTAAGCTCGTATACACACAGTAGTAGGTACCTATACAAGTACATTGACTGCACAACGATCGTAAAATCGCCGACAGTTGGAATTCGTAATTCGCATATCAATAATTGATAATGAACGTGCTTCGCGTAATTCCCAGATTATCGATAATAACCATCTATACATAATTGCAATCTTATAGGTAGTGTAATTGAAAGACACACGTGTGTTTAAAACTATTTAACTATGGCATAAAATAATGTTATTTTTCTGAAATCATATACCGCCGTATATCTATATGTACATTACATAAACGATGAATCGACCGATTTCTTTTGTTTTTGAAATTCGATATCTCATCGCTTCTAATCCTACTCGAGCGAATTCAATTGGAATATAAAAAATGAATTCGCATGTCTGGCCTGTCTTCGCCGCCGCACCGTTATTCGTCGTATCGTCTTTGATATGAGATTATCGCGTGCTACACTTGGCGAATCGATGATGCAAACTGCTCATAATACCTTACACATTTTAAGCTCGATATCTCGGTAATTCAAGTAATTTTTTCTACTTCTAATAAACGAATCCAATACGCACATTTATTGTTTCCTCTTTTTTTTAAACAGTAATATTATAGAATGTTTGGTATGTAACGAAAATACCCAACAGGAAGTGATTGATACTGATATATAGATAAATAATAAATACGCATTTTTTTCAATTTTTATCAAGTTCCTCATGGCCATGATAACGGAATTTATACATATTGTACTGTTAAACTTTGATAATGGAATGATTTTTGTGTCCTCTTTATAAATTATTATGGAAACTCGTAGTTTCATTAATTTCACGGTAGCAAGTAGAATACGTTTGATCAGGGATGTGGAGTGTGCATATATGAGTACTGTACCTACCTACGATGTGGCTATAGGTCTAGCATACATTCGTTGAACTCTTCTTATGAATTCATTATTTCAGCTGAAGGGATATTTAATTTCCCAAGTGACTCGACTCTTTCACTATGTTTACTTTTTTCTAAAAAAAATCCCTCCAAATGGCAAATACTTACCTTTTTCCAATCAATTTCATTATACGTATACCTACGTAAGTATAATATACCTAACCTGATATTAAGTAACTTATTTTGATTTCTTTTTAAAATTTAATTTTGCCTGGGTTAGTGCGCAGTTCTAGTCTGTTTGAGGAATTCTAAAGTGGTTGTAGGCAGTTTAAAAAAGAGTTTGGGTATAGTTGAAAGTTTTCTCGAATTTTGCAAAAAAAATTCAAGAGGGAAATTTTCAAAAGAAAATCTTATGGGAAAAATGAATGATTGGCATAAATACAGAAAAAAATATTAAAACAAAAATTTCGTTAAATAATAAATATTTTGTTGAAAAAAATCTTTCACAGAAAGAAGTTTTTCCAAGAGAATTTTTCTTACCAAAATATATATATATATTTTTTTTAACAAAAAAATTAATATTTTCTATCTAATTATCTTTGTTTCATTTGCAAGTTTCAGGATTTTGGAATTTTTCAAGAACATTTATTAAGAGAACAATAATTCTTTCCAAAAAATTAACTACCTTTTTTATTGCGACTTTTTTCTCTACCATATAGGTACGAACTCATAAGTATATTTTCTTACAATTTTTGAAAAAAATGATAAACAAATTTTTCCAAAAAAAAGTCCTTTTAATGCAAGAAATCTTTCCTTAAAAATTTTCTTGTATTTTTTTTTCAAAAATAATTTTACTAACTAGTTCTGCAATGAGATTGTTTTGGGATAATTTTTTTAATGAAAAAGTTTCAATTCTAATCGGGAATTTTTTTAACTAAGTACTTATAGAGATTGTTAAAGAATTTTTTTCAAAAAAAAAATCAATAATTACCTATTTGGGATTTTTTCCAAGATTTCAAAAGAAAGTTTTCCAAAAAAAAAAAATTAATAATAAAAATTAAAAAAAATGATCGAAGAGAAAATGGGTAAAAATCATAAGATTTTTTAAAAAGAAATTCACGTATGACGTGGTTAAGCTTTCATCGTATAGAAAAATTTTAATTAAGTATATAGATAAATAACTTCCTATCATTGAGAAATTTTATAAAACAAAATTTGGAGAAAATTCTTTTTCAAAATGATTTTTTAAACATAATTTTTGGAAAGAACTTTTCTTTTTTGAAATGTTGAATTTTTTAGAATTTTGTTTCGAGAATCGTATGACAAAAAGTGTTGAAACTCAAAAACTACCGTAGTAGATAATTTGGCTTAAAGGATAGTTCTAAAACTTTTTTCAATTTCTTATTATATAGGTGCGGATGTGAATATACTTACTAACTCGATGTAAAGTTTTACTCAGTAATATATTGCTGAGTAATTTCTCATATCTACATCTTTATAAAAATATTTTTTTCAATTATTAGGCATAATAATAAGTAAGTACATAACAAAGTCGTAATTTTTTCACAGAACTGCATATTAAACGGAAAATTCTTATCTCAATGTAGGTATGCGAATTCTTTTATCCTACGAACAAATGCTGAAGTGCACATTTTCTTAATTAGACTTTACGCGGAGTTTCAATTATAATTACGTATGCTGAATGGATAACGGACAGACGTTAAGGTATGCTGGACTCGATGAGGTATACTACTAAGTATATTATATTCACCGCACAGTTCGATAATCCGTATCCGTCTTATAAAATGCAAAGTAAACAAAATATAGGTAAGGTATATACGTTTATACGATTAATAATCTCATACGGTCATTTAAATTATCATCTCATAGAAAAGAAATGCGTTTTAGCTTAGGTTAGTATTTTTCAAATGCAATTGTAGGTACCTATAAATATTTTAATTTCTTTAGAATTTTATCGACGCTTAACAAAATTCTGAATTAGACGACATTACCTATTTCAATTTAAAATGATTGTAATTAGGTGTAGGTAGATATACATCATGTCCCCTCAGTTTGGCTACTGAAATTTTTAGAGGAAACACGCACGATGTTCTCTAAGATGAAGGCTAGAGAACGATATATGATGGACTGAAGGTCAATTCTATATACATCTACCTGTGAGACAGCAACTTGAGAAAAAATTTTCAAGCCAACCCTGACCCGTGATTTTTACCTAGTCACATTCACGTCGCTCGCTCAACTTTTCGAATGAAAACTCAGTTCTTTCCAAGTAATGTACCTGTACTCGTCTCTCGTTAAATAAATATTGTAAGTATATATGATAAAACGATTTCCGATCTATTAAACATACGGCATAGATACCTACCAATTAGGCAAATTTATACGCGTGATAATCGCAGGTAGGTAATAGGCATAAATAAATCATAAAACGCTTGATAGAATTTAAAGTTCATAAACTATAGAATTTAGCCTTTATTCGAATTAGAGAAGCTGTCACGACATTCTTTAGCCTTCCAATTCTCCCACACGGCATTCGCGTAAGTATTCATTTGATTAAAAACCCCTTTCAGTATAATTTTTTATTGTTTTAAGTGATGTTTTTCATTAGTGACGTATCAACAATTGAGACTTTCTATGTGCGAACAAAACCCAGCAAATATTCGCAGTTGACAATTTTCATAAACCGAAAAGCCCGCTGTCTTAGCAGTCATCGCTGAATATAGGCGGCTATTAGAGATGCACGTGGTCGCGTGCGCTATTTCAACGACAAAACAGTCCCTTGTCTCAGTTCGCTGAATAAAGAAAGAGAAAGAAAATGCTTTTCAATTCGCGTTTGAAAAATGTCAACACGTCTAGAGCTGAGAGCTCCTATATACCAAACATTAGCAATAAACGATTCGATTTTTTTGCGTCATGAACGAAAAGCTTAATTGTAAAAATTAATTTTCCAACCATAACGGTTTCGGTATAACTACATCTACGCCGATGCTTTGGTGAAAAAAAAACACCAGTACCTACGTAAAATATATAATAAATAAAAGCTGCTCGGTGCTCGGTCGCTTTTAAATAAAATTTATAAGATGTTGGAAAATACCCCTAGATAGTATCACTACAGCGTGTTCGGAGTTGAAATAGTGTTTTTGGGCGGTATCGCCATTCGCCAACTTTTAACACGAGTGCAGGTTTTATATCGTAACGAGTTGGAAAAAAAATCTATCAGCCATAGAGAGAAAAGTGTATTCCACCTTGGTACGTCCCACCTCGGCTACCGCTTCCACTCCAACTGATCGACTCCGCCTCTCGCTAATAACTTCTCGATAGCGTATCGTATCGTATCGTCATTCTTTGTTATTCTTCGCTTCTACCGAGCGCTGCTTCTCTACGTTTTCGTTTCGTCGATATTTAGACGCCAATGGCGCCAAGTAGGATTTTTTTATGCCGCGTCGCGTCATCGTTTGTTTTCTCAGCGATAATGTCGCATATGGCGTTTGCTGATTGTTTTCTACATTTCTTTTTTTTTTTCGAATGCGTGTTGAGACGAAATATTTAGGCGTAAATATACCAAGTCTGCTGTTCGTGTATTTTGTATTTGAAAAGCATTATGAAAAAATGTACACTGTGTTGATATTATACTTTCAAATGATAAGATAATTTATGGAATAAGTGGCGTGTCTATTCTCGGTTCTATGTACTTCGGTGGATAAAACGTACTTATAAGTGTTTTGGTAGGAAGCCAATGAAGAGTTGAAATTCAAAAGAAAAAAAAATAAAAAAACGAACGATATCCGAAATTCTATGCAAGTTTTTAATATTTGCGATGATCAGTGTTTTTAATTTGCAAAATATGAAAATAAAAATTCTAAGGAACAGAATGAAAGTGAAAGGAGACATAAGTTAATTTTTTCTCTTTATTTTTATGATAATTGAATGAGTCATGTATTAAGAATATAGGTGAGTCAAAATCGACTGTGCTTTTGCCATATATCCATTGAAACATATTGCTCTAAATGTGTCAGTTTTTCCTTTGTCTTTAATCTTCGCCCTTATACCGCTGGACTTTTTTCATGGATCAGATATGGAGACGATCAGCAAATGTACAAAGAGATTGAACATTTTTAAGGTCTGTCGTTTCCTCGTTTCATGAGAATTCTGATAAATCGTTGACACATGAAGAACTGCCGCACCAAAATATTTCAATGTTATGCACTTATCTACCTATATCCCATAATATCCTCGAGTGGTTTCGTATTCGAAAAAGGGATCAAAGAGCTACAAAAAGGACTGCACCATAAAATGTCAAAAATTACTCTACTTATATAATCCCACTGTGAATGATGACGGCAGAATGCCTCCACTTTCCAAAAAAATTTCGACTTTGCTTTGCTCGGGCACTATACATATGTCATTCTCTATTTTATGATTTTTCAAGTCATGTAATCGATGAAATTCGTAAAAAAATTTCCATTTACAAATACTTTGTACTGCTGCCCACAGTTTTTCACGTCGAGTAGGTAAATAGGGAAAATTTACAAAGAGCATTAACTTCTGATAAATGGTGCCAAAATTCAAGAGGATGCCGGATACTAAAAGTTGAAAAGCAGCTGTGGCCTCGCGAATTGGTAAAAATACTGACTGAAATT
>FIZV01019599.1:0-11264 GCA_900050545.1 Trionymus perrisii | reverse complement strand
AAAAAAAAACAAGGTCTGAAAAAAAACACGTTTTAAACAATAAAAACTGTTTTAAACAGAAATTATGTTTTAAACACGGATGTTTTTTTTCTCGGCGTTTAAAATAGCTGTTTTGAACAATGTTTTAAACGATTACGTTTAAAACTGCCAACACTGCGAAAAACTGAAAGTTGTAGTTCCTTGTGTACATTGTACACTTTTTGGTAAAAGTACGAATTTCCGGTAGTACATAAGTACTTATTTTTTTCAAAGCAAATATTTTTTTAATTGGAATTTTCTATCGAATTATATCAAAACTATACAATTAGTAATCTAAATATATCAATTGTAACGTTTTTTATATTTTATTTAATATAAAAAAGTGACATTGGCAAAGTAGATAACGAATGATTCTATACCGAAAATGGCGTCACGCGCGCAACCGGGTAAGTAGTCTTATCTGATTTTGGTCTCCATTTCGTTTGTACGTGTTTTTTTAATTAAACAATTTGATGCGAAAACGACAGATTTTACCGCGTATAGTTTTGCATTTTGCTGTTAAAAAAAATAAAAATTGTAGTATCAATGAATGTAATTAATCTCGTAATTTTGTATATAAGGTAATTGATTGCATTTCATTTGTACTTTCACCAAAATTGTATACAGTCTCGCGGTTGGACTTAAGGCGTTTATGAATCTTCAGTATTAGACATCGTATTCGTCGTTTCAATTACTAATTTTACGTGCTCATTTCATATAATCATCGTAAGTACTTTTCATCGCAAGTTTAACTCGTAATATTTTATAGATACGAATTAATACGGAGATATTGTTTCATCGTAATTGACAACATCTTTGAGTATAATTCAGGTGAAGTTATTGTTATCTGTGATAAAACTGGCGGGTTTTCTTATGGTTTTCTTAATCGAAACCAATCTAGGCTACTGTCTACTTCGCTACGAAAAATGTTTGGCATCGTTTAATGGAATTAACGCACATATATTTCTCGATTCATATTTACTTCTCTATTTCATGCCATATTTCGTAGTCATAATCATTTTGTACGAAATGTGGCGTTTTTAACCAATAATACATGGTTATGTGTTTCAAAATTGGCTGAATTCTATAATTACATAATTTTCGATCCTAATCAACGCTTCATTTTAGTGAAAAATTGTTTGAATTTCTTTGCATTTGTCAATCTATTCAATTTTTATTCCCGTTAAATCAATTCGTGAGTACTTTCAACTTAGGCCTATGTACGTCACTTATTCGATATTTTAATTACGCCTATAATGTTACAGGTTACAAAAATTTCGTGAGATTTGTTTTGCTACCATGTGTATTAATCGAAAAACGGTAATCATTTAAACATGGAAGAAGAACCAGCGGCCAAAGAAATAGCCAGTATTTCTGAAGTCGATGCAGTCGATTATGTGGAAACCGAAGAAACCAAGCTAATCGAATTGAAGCCCGTTAGTTACGATGTAGAACATGACGTAGAGAATAGTAGAACAGACGTGTTTGATAAAATGTATATTGACAACCATAATGTCGATTTCGATCAAGACCATGTTAAAACTGAATCCGAACATGATACCCATGAGCAACCGTCTGATCCAATGGAGAACAGCTTAGATGAGCCGATTGACGCGCAAAAATCAACCCCTATGGTGAACGGTGTTCTAAAATATGCGGAGAAAAAATCAACCGAAACGTCCCCGAATGCAACGCCCGGTAAAAGTCGCTACGGCCGAGTTCGCAAACCAAAACTATCCACGGATTTCATATCCGTCGATAGGAAATCATTCGCGGTGCTCAGCAACACTTCATCTTATGAACACGTTTATGCTGACGAAACACCTAGTAAAATTTTACCCAAAAGTAAACCTCGAAGGCAGTTTGTGAAAGGTGGCGAAGTTGAGACACCTAAACAGGACCAACCTTCTAATAGCTTGAAACAATCAAGCGAAGAAGTTTGTGACGTAGAAACCATACCAGATAAACAAAAAGATACGCCTAAACTTGAGAAATCTAGTTTAAATACCTCTAAACCAATTAAATCTAGTTCAAATACACCTAAAACTATAGAATCTATTTCAAAAACGCCTAAGCCTACCAAACCTAAAACTCCCAAAGTTCTTAAATCTCGCAAGTCTGTCGAACTTCCTAAAGGTGATCCTGCTGAACCTTCAGTTAGTCCTTTAACTGCTAATGATACCATTAAAACGTATTCGCGTAAAGGCGAAGTATCCACTACGCCGTCTGTCACCGAAGATAATCAAATCGAAGATGAAGAAAAGATTTCTCAAATAAGTCACGTAGAGCTGACATGGAAAGTAGGTGATGTGGCTTGGGCCAAAATTGGATGCTATTCGTATTGGCCTAGTATCGTTACGTTGGAATATGGATCGTCTATTTATGTTAAGTCAGGTTAGAAGTTTATTCATCTTTTATCTGATTTTCTGTACAAATATTATATTTTTCCATTTTTGTTTCAGTTGGGAACCGAAGGTTAGCTGTTCATGTGCAGTTTTTTGGCGACAGGGGTCGCCGAAGTTGGGTTTTAACGACTAGTCTTATCAAGTACCACTCGAAAGAGCAATTTTTGGAATTAAAGGTATTCCTTCATTATTACTTACACATTTAGGGGTTTCTTTATCGGTCAATAATTCGTATTTTCGGAAGTAGGCTTGAGCTAAATTTTTATTCAGGCTAAGTACGACGTTTTTGCCGGGAAATTAGTCCTGATGTTCAGAAAATAGCTTATTTTATATATTTTTTAAATTTATATTCTAATCCGAGTTTTAGAAACCAGATTATTCGAATACTTTATTTTTTCGAAACACTTGGCGAGTTTATTATTTTTTTTTTATTACAGAAACAATACAAAAAGGATAAAATAAGGTTTAAATATTTCCTAATCAAATCAAATTTTCAAGATCTATGGGAAAAAGCAATCAACGAAGCAGATACCGTTTTAAAATTACCTCAGTACGTAAAGCCCGGCGCGGCGTAGCGAAAGTGAAATTCACTATTTTATCCTTTCTAATAAATATGTTTATATTTTAGCGAAGAGAGGATACCGTATTACCAAAGCATTTATCCTATCACCGAGAAGAGTTTAGTCGCTGACACGAACTCTCTAAAACCAAAACGCCCAATTATTCGGAGGAGGAAAAATCCCGAGGAAACACGTGGTCGAAAGCGTAAAATATTAAACGATTCATCTTCTAATTCGGTTAGCGATTATTATGTACGCAAACTGAGTTCTCAGTTGAACATTACGTCGGTTCTAATTTTCAAATGTTCGACAGGTATCGAAAAAACCTTGCGATAATGCTTCTGAATCCAACCAAAAGTTACCTAGCAGTGAGAAGGCTACGCTGAAAAAACGCCAGCCTATGGACGACCATGTTAAAAAAAGACGAGCTTTTGAGAGAAGAATGAATAAAATCCTACGTCAATCGAATAACAACGGTTACTCATCGAATAAAAAGACAAAAAATGGACTTGAACAACGTAGTGGCAAAAATACTAAATTCGATAAACTGCTGGATAAAGAGAACGAAAGAAAAAAACATGAGAAAACGGCCGAAGATCAAGCCGGCTCGAGCAGTTCGCCAGACTTGGAGGATAAGAAGAAAGACATCTCGGTTTACGATTTCGAATCGGACGAAGAAACCGACGTGTTTATCGGTACCTATAATTCGCGACTCACTCCGCAGATCTTGGCTAAAATTGAACATGATAAAACAACGGAGAAAAACGATTCGACCAAACCTTCTCCGTCGAAGCTCGAATACGAATCTGAATGTAGCACAGTTGAAAAGGAAACTGAAGATGGTGATATGAGCAATAACGAAATCAAAGCTCGTAGATTATTCTGCGACGATAAAAAACGGCCCAAAGATTACGATTATGTTCGTCCCAAAGGCACGGCCTCCAAATTTAGTAAATTATTCGAAAATCGTAATACTGGCAAAGGTGTTAGAGGCAGGAAAAATAGAATCTTGGCTCGACGTACTAACGCCGCTGGTACCAAAACTACGAAAAAAATACGCCGTAAAGGTAAACCAGTCAGAGATAAGATAAGCAAACAAGAAACCCTTGTCGCTGTTGATAAGAAAGATGCCGAAGAGATACCTCATATAGGTGATTTCCGTGTATTCAAAGAGAAAATAGCCACCAAAGTCGATGCTGATCATCCTGAATTCAACGACGAACAAGTCGACGAATATTTGGAGAAATTATGGAACGAATTGGATGATACGGAAAAAGCTAAGTAAGTATTTCATCTAAAATACCGCTGAATTTACGACAAAATTAATTTCAAAGCTATTTACTCAATTTTAAAATCCTATTCTCGTTCACAGATATAAACCAGACTATGAATTCAGTTCGGAAGACGACGACATGAAATCATCCGGTAACGAAAACGACGATGATTCCACTAAATTGGACGAAAAACGAAGAAGTTCTTCTCCCTCTTCTTCTTCATCAACAGTACCGAGTTTCTCGAAACCTAAAAAACTCTCCAATATATTTCTCAGATTAAAAAACGAAAAAGTATGCCAAATTTGCGAAAAACCCGGCGACACGGTTCGCTGCCGAGGCCCCTGCGGTGGTACTTTCCACGCCGAATGTGTTCAAAAATTGATCGCCGCCAAGAAAGCCGGCTTGACTGTAACTACTCCTCCAAGACGAGGTCGTCGCAGTAAGAAATCATCCCTTAGGCGGATAACAGAATCAGCAGCGGAGGTTGAACCGACTAAAATGGACGTAGATGGGGACATTGCGGCCGAGAATAAAACGATAACTCCGCCTAAGAGAGGCAAAAAATCAGCTCAAGACACAACCAAAGAAGACAGCGGCGATGAATTCGTTAAACCTACATTGAGAAGGTTACGCAGAATGGAAGATTCGGTGAAAAATGTCATCGATAAAAAAGATCAAAGTTGTAACGATACTGAAAGCGAATCTAACGCTACGGCGGAAGAGAAAATAGAAGTAGATGAAGAACCATCTGTGGTACTTCCTGCAGCTGACAACGATGAATCGACTGTAGAACAAGCTGCAGCTGACGACGATAAACCATTTGAAGACAGAGCTGCTGTTCTTGCTTCTGCTGCTGAAGAATCTACCACTAACGATGATGAAATCAAAAAGAAGAAGAAAGAACATGCCGAGGATTCGATTGAATCTAAAAACGATGAAATTCATGAAATCAAGACTGAGAAAACAAACAATGAAAACGACAAATCCGATGAATCCGTAAAAAGTCGCTTTGAAAACGAAAAAGTGGACGAGAAGTCCGACGAATTGACCGAAAGTGAGATAAAAGACGAGAAAATAAACGATGAAGAAGTCGATCAACAAGATAAAGAAAAAATCGCCACTTCGGATAAAGAATCTTCGCCCGAAGAATCTGTCAAATCAGAAACAACTTCAGAGACATCCAAAGAAGAAACACCGACTGTACAGGTTTCTAAAAATGACAGGTCAAGCAACGGAATCGATTACTTGTGTAATTTATGCGCAGAAGGAATTATGTATCCATGTTTCGCCTGCGGTAAAGACGAGCAAGAAAACACCGGAGAAACAGAAAGAATTGCTTGTCATCAATGTAAGAACATTTGCGCCGAGGTCGTTCCCGAATAGAGACATAATTTTTATAACTTTTGTTTTTTTTCAGCTTCTTGTTCTCGAGTATACCACAGAGAGTGTATCAAATCTTGGCCTCAAGCGACTTGGATCACAAATAACGCCAAACCGAAGAATGGATCTGGTTCGAGTACGCTTAAGGAGTCCCTGCTGTGTCCTCAGCATTATTGCCATACGTGTATATCAGATAATCCAATGGCGCTGAAGAGTAGACAAGGTCAAGCTAAGCTCGTCAAGTGTATTAAATGCCCGACGACGTATCATCAAAGTGAGTTATACGTTTGATCAATTCTTTTATCTGATAAAGTCGACGTAATTGTTATAAATTGATCTTATTTTAGACGTGTACTGCATACCTGCTGGTTCCGAGCTGTTAAACACGAGTCAGATTATTTGTCCGCGTCATTACGTTCCTCCTAAGCTAAAATCTACGCATGTGAATACGTCTTGGTGCTTTATATGCTGTATTGGTGGGTATCCATTGTTGATAATATAAAATGGAGTTCGATTCGTGAATTAAGCAATGTTGGTTTCAGGCGGTTCGTTGATTTGCTGCGAAGAATGTCCCACCTCTTTCCACGCTGAATGCCTTCAATTAAGTCCGGAGGAGTACGAAGGCAGATATATCTGTGACGATTGCCAAACTGGCCGGTACTTATTATATGGCGAAATCGTCTGGGTAAAGTTGGGACATTACAGGTGAATTTTGTTATTCCATTATTTTCACATTTCATTAGTAAGTATACATAATACAAGGACGGTTTCATTTTTTGAAATATTTCTTTATTTAGGTGGTGGCCAGCGGAGATATTGTATCCTCAACTTACACCGGAAAATATCGCTAATATGCCTCATCATCGCGGAGAATTCGCAGTCAGATTTTTTGGATCTCATGATTACAACTGGGTAAACCGGGGACGAGCTTTTGTGTACCAAGAAGGAGTAAGCTGGTTAATGATAGCATAATTTCGATAATAATTTCTACTTATTCTTAATTACTTCTTTTTTCTAAATGAAGGATTCTGGTAAGAAAAATTGCCATCGTACTGTGGTTGATTTGAGCTTCGATAAAGCTCTCAAGGAAGCCGAAGAAGCGTACCAAAAATTAAAAATACAAAAAGCTTTCAGAGAAGAAGAGGCTAAACTTGGATTAGTACGTGGTTGATTTATTAGTTAAAAATTTTAAAACGAATTAGTGCTATTCATGTTTTCTTCTACCCGTGTTTAGAAGCCACCTCGATATACGCGAATTAAATGCAATAAACCGATAGGAAATGTCAGAATAGTTGAGTTGAACACGTCCAACATACCCGAATGTAGATGTGATCCTAACTCAGAGAGACCTTGTGCTCCTGAATCTGATTGTTTGAATAGGTAACGTTTTTTCTCTATTGTTTTTCACTATAAAATTACGCTTGTATGTTTCAAATGTTATTTTCTCATTTTTAGAATACTATTGGTGGAATGCAACCCGAGAGTTTGTTCGGCTGGTGACAGGTGTCTAAATCAAGCCTTCGAAAAAAGAGTTTACCCTCCTCTCGTGCCTTACAAAACTGATCGAAGAGGATGGGGATTGAAGACACTAGTAGATATTAAAAAAGGTAACTAATAAAATATCTCAGATGAAGGAAATTCACGACTATACTTATGATTACTAATTGACGTAATTTCCAAGGTGATTTTATCATCGAATATGTGGGCGAAATGATTGACGAAGAAGAATATAAAAGAAGAGTCAATCATATGTATAAAAATCAAGAAGAAAATTACTACTTTTTGACCATCGACCAGAATAGAATGCTAGATGCTGGACCGAAAGGAAATGTATCCAGGTTAGTTGCTAGGATTTCCAGTGCAGTGGCAAACGGAAATCCACTGCTATCGAAAAGTTATAAGCGATTTTATGATTTATTTGCAAACTAGGAGTATTTTAACAAAATGAGCTATGGTTCCATTTTCTGAAGGTCTACCTTTGCAAAAATACGTCCATCTGTGCACCTGAGGTTCCAATTAAAAACTTTTTCGAACAAAAATTGTATTGATATCCTTGAAATAGTTTTGATCGTCAAGAAAATTTTAATTAAAATACATAGCATGCAAAATTGAAGGAGAGAGGGGAGGTCCTATCTAAATCTTTATGATGAGTAAAATTATTTCAACCTACAACTTTTGTTTGAAAAAATTTTCAGTTGAGGTCTTGGAAAGTCAGATGGATCCTCGAAAAAAAAGGGACTTGATGAAATGGAACCCCAGCTCATTAAAAAAAATTACATGCAAGGTTACGAATTAATGAAATCTCTCTTAATCTTTCGATCTCAAGGACAACTTTTTTCCCTATTTGCGACTGTATGTACTATTCATACGGTGTATTGTCAAACTCTTATCATTTTATCTAATTTGTGATTCAATATAACAGATTTATGAACCATTCGTGCGACCCTAACTGCGAGACGCAAAAATGGACGGTAAATGGCGACACTCGCGTTGGCTTATTTGCTGTTAAAGACATACCAGCCAATACCGAATTGGTTTTCAATTACAATCTGGCCACGGCAGGAAATGAAAAGAAACCTTGCCTATGCGGATCGGAAAAATGCTCTGGTTTTATTGGCGTTAAAGCTTTCAAAGTACAAAAGATCCTCTTCCTTCATCTCCGTCCAGAAATCAACTTTGTAATTAACACGTTTTAATAAATTTCAGAACGGCAACAACGGCGGATCTTCGACAACTGACGAGGAAGGGCGTAAAAAATCGAACGATGACAACCGTAAAAGATCTTTAGACGACGCGAAAAACGGCGGCAACGGTGCAAACAACGCCAAACTCGGCACCGCTAAGAGAAAACGTAGAAAAGGTACGAGGAAAAGAAAAGCGCCGCTGAATAAAGGAGTGGCCTCAGAGCCAGCCGCCGTCAGCACTTTACCAATCAAGAAACGAAAATTATCGGCCAAGGTGACCGCGAAAACCGACGACTCCGGCGAAGAACCTACTGAAAATTCCTCCAATTCTTCTCCCAACCACGATGACCCCGAAACTGAAAATAATCCTGGTGAAGGATCTAACCAAAAATCGGATATAAACGAATTCGGATCTAATCCCACCAAGAAATCCGAATCCGATCCGAAGACACCTAATAACCGAACTGCTGATTCATCTTTGTCAAAAGCTAACCAAAATAAAGCGGCAGAAAAAAACAAAATCCAAGCTGAAAACGATTCAGATGACAGCAGCCCTAACGTCACAGAAATCGAACTTCTAGACTCAATAGATATACCGAAAACTCCTATAAATATTGTTACCGAAGCTGGTTCACCTTCGACCAGTGGTGAACAATCAGCGAAATCTAAAGGACGTAAAAGACCCGTCAAAGGGGAACAGAAAAAGAACACAGGCCGAGCTAAACAGAAGGCAGGACCGATGCGTAAGCGGAACGAGAAACTGTTACAGAAACGCGGTAAAAAACAAATTTTGCATAAGAACAAGAAAATGGCCGTTGCTGTCGCCGTGGCTGCCAAAACTCCGCCAACGATTAAGGTGAAAAGCGTAGAACAGCGAGTAATCGGCAAACGTGGCAGGAAACCTCATTTGACCGAAGAAGATAGAGAACTAGCGTTGTATAAATCTTTGAAGAACAGATTGCATAAGAAAATTCGAGCTATGACCGGTATCACCGAGTTAGAAGAGGATTGTTACATGTGCAAAGAAAAAGGAGAACTGATTTTTTGCGATAATAAAAAGTGTCCTAAAGGGTATCATATTCCTTGCGTTAAGAAGTTATTCAAATTGCCCAAAGGTTGGTTGAAAATTCATCTGAAGTTTGGTTCATTTTTCCTTCATTTTTATCGATAGGAAAATAATTTCATTTTTTATTTGTACAGGACGTTGGCTATGTCCATGGCATTATTGTACCGTGTGTAATAGTAAATGCAAAGTAGCCAAGTGTACCAGATGCATCAATTCTTACTGTAGGCCGCACATCGAAGATAATATCTTCGTTACTTGTGAAGATGCATTGATTTGTAAAGATCACAAATCTGAGTATTTGGTGAGTAGACTACTTCTGATGTACGAAGCATAGAAAAAAATATGTATCGGGCGTAGTTGAAAATTTAATTTGGGCAAACAAGCGAATGAGGCCGTCCTTGAAATTTTTTCGTTTTTTGAAGCGTTCCCTTGTAATAAAGCATGGTTTATAATGGCCATGGAATCGTTATGGACAAATTCTAGGACAACGCATTTTATGGAAAATATCACGTAGGTGTTTATAATGGTTATGGATTTTTGTGACTTTGTTATAGAAAAGTTGAAATTATCGAACTTTTCCATGGAAAATGTGAATAGTTTGTTGTTTTTGTGTTTTGTAGAATTTGTCCATAACGATTCCATGGCCATTATAAATGATGCTTAAGCAAAAAAAATTCTAGATGACTAAAATTTGTGAATATTTTATTGTGCAAAATTCTTTTGGGAAAAAAACCTCAAAAATATTCGAATTTTTTTTTTTTTTTTAGAAAACGTGGTCAAAATAATAATACCTATTTGATTTATTCCCCCCAAAAAAAGTAGAAAAAATTTCTATTGATCAAGAAGACACTTCATTTTTGATTTTTTTTCGCTTTCTTAAAAAAATTGAAAATTTTCAGTTTACTTTTAGAAAATAAATGGGTAAATAAATGAATAAATATGTGATTGAAAAATATTTAAAAATTGAAAAAAAAGTAAAAAAAAAGATCCTAAAGAAATTGTCAGAAAAAAATTGTGTCAAAAATTTCGTAGTAAAATAATTACCAAGCAAATATATAATTTTCCCGGTAAAAAAAGAACAAAAAAGATTTCATTTTGCAAAATTCTTTGAAGAAGAAGTTTTCTATGAAAAAAATGTTGCGAAAACAATTTTCAAAAAAATTCAAAGAAAATATTTTCCAACGAATTTTATTAAGAATTGATGAAAAACTAGCTTGTATAAAAAATCGTCCGAAGAAAATGTGGTAAAAAAAAGTACTAGAAAAATAATTACTCAGAAAAAATTCTTTGGGAACAAGAACCTCTACGAAAAAGTGATAATGAAGTTATTTTCGTAAAAAAAATGAAGAAAATTTTATTTGATAAAATGATTTACTGTTTTTCAAAGAAATTTCCAACTTACTTTTAAAAAATGAATTTTTTTTTAAATTTCTAGAAGTAATTTTTTTAATTTTCTAAAAAAATTGAACTTTTTTCGAGAAAAATCATGATAGAAGTTGATCCGTGTGGATAAAAAAAAAATCATTTTTTTTTTTTGAAAAAAATAAAAATATATAATACTTAGGTACAATGAATAAAAAAAGATCCATAAAAAATTATATACTTGAGGAAAATCCATTGTAGAAAAAATTCTTTGTCAAAAATGTTCAAAAAAATTTTAAAAAATAAGAAAAATTTTCAATTTTAACTACGTACTTGAGAAAGGAATGCGCTAAAAAGTAAATCACCTTGAAAAAATACTTCTCTTGTAAAAAGAGTTCTTACAAAAATATTACCTCTCGAAAAATAATTATTTTTTTTGGAAAAATCTCTGAACAAAGATATTTTTAACATGGATATGTTTTTTCCGCTGGGGGTAATTCCAAAATCCGCGTGAC
>FIZV01019560.1:0-12110 GCA_900050545.1 Trionymus perrisii | reverse complement strand
TAGGAAGATGGTGCTGTGGGAAAGCTTGTAGAGTAAAATCTGTTGACAAAAAATCATTCGGTAAATAATGCAACTCTGAGTCCTGATGTTCCACGGGATCTTAAGATACACACAAATATCCTCCAAACAAGATCTGAATATTTTTCAGATCTACTCACCTCATTAAGTAAAGATTTCGATCTAATCTTGGTCTTCGGTGAATGGATATGTTAATTTCTTCTCTAGTAACTTCCTATTATCTCAGGGAATAAAAAAATCTAGATCTAAATACTTGATATTTAAAAATCTGATTTAAAAAAAAAAAAATTGAAAACTTTAAAACTTTGTGGATTGAACTTAGAATTTTTTTTTGAAAATCGTTGTGAATTTTAAAAATTCATCTGTTCCAAAAATTTAATAAAGTTTTTAAATTCTCTTAATTTCTGATTTTTTCAAATTTTGAAAATTGATCAAACTTTGAAAATTGTGGCTAAATAAGATTCAACTGAATTTTTCAAATCTCAAAACTTGATCCATTTTTTAAAAATTTATGAAAATTCAAAAAGAAGCCATTCGCGAATTCACGATCGCTAGGATCGCTATTACACGTGTCTGAAAAGGGGTCTCTGGCTGTCAGTGGTGAGTATCGATAGGTGAGAGAGGAAAGGAAAGGTAACAATTTGATCAGCAAAAAATTCCAAACAATAGTTGGCTATGTTTAATTAATAGGAAAATAGAGGAAAATACGTTCTTATCAGTATCACAGTACCCCTTTTCAGTAGTTGTACGAAAATCCGCCAGATATCAGCCACTTTGTGTGAATTCGCGAATAGTGCCTTACCCCTGTAAACTAGAGATGGTCATGGCCTCATGGATCACGACAAGACTCACTAGTCATCAAGAGTCACGAGATGATTACTTCGATCCATCCATTTTTTCTATTGATCTCCTTGCCTTTCAGTGTCATTTTTTTTTCATTATCAATAAATTATTATTGAAGTGATATCATGGTGATGGTGGTCAATGGTCAATGTAATTCGAATGGAACAGATTTCGGAATCCGAAAGATGATGCATGATGTAACACTTGGTTTCTAAATGAATTTTGAAATTTTTGAATGTTGATGTATTGAGAAAATTAGTTTGGTGCAGTCATAATACAATTTATTTATCATTTAATTTAATATTACAAAAATAACCATGAAACTTTTGACTCACAATATGCTAACATCTCGTTGTTTAAAAGGAGTTGTCACCGGCTATCCTTTAGGCTTAGTGGTAATATTTTGATTTTCCTTTTACTTACTCCGCAAACCTCTTAACATTTTTTTCGTTCCAGGCAAAAGAAATCAAGGTACAGCCTTCAGATTTTAACAAAGAATTCATAGTAAGGGTTATACCAAAATTGGATTGGAATGTATTTTGGACGACAGCTAAACAGGTAGGCATGTCAACTAATTTTTTGGAGCAATACTCTGATTACGTTGATTGTTTTATAGACCAACACTTTTTGAATTTTTAGATTGGATACGAAGGCAATTTAACAGCACAACTGATAGAAAACTATGAGAATAATGAAGATTTTTTACGAGATGTACATCATGCACTAGTTGAGGTAAATACCATTCAAGGATGAATTACTTATTATTGTTTCTGAAACTAATCAAAAACAAACTTTCATATTTCAGGTTGATATTTACGAAGGTTCGTTAATTTGTCCAGAAACGAATAGAAAATTTCAGATCAACGAAGGCATTCCTAATATGTTGGTAAAAGAAGACGAAGTGTAAATCAGTTATTTTTCTGTTCGTGTTTTTATGTTCAAGTTGGAAGTAACCCATTTTTGTAGCCCAAATCATATTGCTGTTTAGTACAATACACGGAAACCATTTCTTTTGTAAATAATTTATCATTAAAATTTTACTATTGCACTAGAAAATGTTATAAAACAATCGAACAACTGCATATTAAAACAAGAAGTAATTTTTATAGAGAAAAGTACTTATAATGAATAATACCATTAATTACTGAAACAACACACTAAATTTGACTTGTCCAACTTGATCTAGTTGCAATTTGCTACAGCAAATAACTGTTTTCAACAGGGCAAATTATTACTAACTGAAATGTCACGACAACGCTCAAATATTTCCTTGCTGATTGGAAACAATCATACGTTCAGGAATTGAAAAATTGAAAATACGTATTACGTTATGTGAACACAATTTTCTATATGTTCTTTGAAGAGCATAAATTGGGAAGTCTTAAATTCTTAAATGACTAGAATATAAAAGAAACTACAAAATTGAATTCGATAATAAATTACAGTATCGCACATGGCCCATTAGAAATATCCTTGGAGGAAGGTTGTGATTCGGCAGTTCTACTGTAATGTTTTTTCGCTAGTATTTTTGGTCCATTGGACAAATTCAGATTGGGACCCTTAGCAACACAACGCGATCCTAATAACGACTTGTTAGGACCTTTGGGTAGTATTTTTGCGCAAAGTTTAATGCCCGTTTTACTTCTAAAAATGTCCAAATTTACTATCAGTAAAATATCGTAAACTTACGTTACTTAAAAGCAAATCTGTGCTCACTTGACCAAATAATTTTGGGTAAGATTATTTGCGATGATAGGAGTTTTTGGCGTTGAAATTGGTGACGATAAAGGATCTGGTCGATTTTGCGAATCATTTTCGTCGCCCATAAGTAAGGGTTCAGTTCGCTCAATGGAACTGGAATTGAAAAATTTTATAGAAGTCCTGTTCTAAGACTTGATTAAATAAATGCGAAAATGGCTACATACCTCGGCGTAGCGGTAGTTTTATCTCCTAATGAATCAGGAGACACCTTCTCCCATATACCACTATCCCTGAACGATTTCTCTTCCATTTTAATACCATCTGAATCTTCTGGCGTTTGTTTTTGCCTTTCTTTTCTAAATAATAATATGTAAGTGGGTAATGGTACTCGATTTTTTCGATATTAATTTACGAGGTATTAGCTATAACTAACATTATTAAATCACAATTTTCATTGGATGACTTTTTTTCTTCGGATAATGTAGCATTTAGAAATTGTTCAGCCCGCTCTTCGTCATAATCGGCGGTTTCAAGAGCTAAAATAATGACCCGTTCTGCCATTTTTGGAAATTTTTCTTCCAATTTTTTTCTAACTGCAAAAACGAAATAAAAAATAAAAATCAATTCATTTTTGATTGAAATTGTAATACATGCACCCGATATACTAACTGATGGTCTTTTCTTCGATTGTTTTGAATTTAGGAGTTGGGTCATGCAAAGAAATGAAAATGCAGTCATTCTTCAAATCTTTTTCGCTAGAGTACGATTCCTCTTCATTTTTCTTGATGGCGTGCTTGAGAGATAAGCTATCTTTTTTCAAAAATCCCATCGTCATGAGAGTTTCGGAGGCTTTGTGAACATTATTTTCGGAACTGCATAAAGTATCCAGCAGCACAGTTTCATCGACAACCGGAAACATTCCTTTCAGATACCTAATATCGAAAATATGTATCAGAGTAATGATATAAATCGAAATGAAAGAAACCACAAGAACGGACTGGGCGTGCAGATTTTAAGAAAATTCGCAATCAGCTTAGTAATGGTATAGTTCAAAATATAGACAGTTCAAAAGAAACAATATTTTCAAAACTTGTAGTCAATGATTTTGAAGCACAGTTAGTGTTACTTTTTCACACAATACGGCCCAGTCCGTTTGTAGATAATTATTTTTAAAAAAACATGGGAAAATCTCAATCTAAGTTGATTTTTTGGATAATAGTAACCCATGTAAAGTAAATATAAAAGCTACGGCAAGCATACTTGGTAAAACGTCAACCCAATCGAAGCTGAACTCAAAAAAAAAAGGTATTCAATCTTGAAACATAAAATTATGCAAAAAGAAATAATAAAAACTCTAACAAAACTACATACGGAACAATATGACATCCTGGAAAAATCTTCTAACATGCATTTTCTGTACGTCCTGGAAAAAATAATACACTGTAATATTACATAACGAAGCAGATTCGGCAAAATAAAACGAAAAGCGAGCCGTAGGTTGAAAATATATCGCGTAATACGAAATGAAAGTAACAGTTTCAACGATCTAATAACATCAAAATGATTCGCTGAGTCGTAAATTACCCACAACGCACAAACAAAATACCAAAGTACCTGCAAAACCAACATATAACTTGCGTAAAAGACAAACATACTCTAGCGAACGCATCTGAACAATTCAACTACGGCAAGTATTACAAAAGCGTACTCTCGCACAAATTAATCGTGTTTGACAAAATAAAAACCTCAGTTTCATTTTCGGAGAAGAATGAGGAGTTCTTCTGGGTGAGAGGTTACGAAACGCTGATGAGAATGAAAACCGTCCAGGGCTTCCAGGAGCCGACGGAGTGATCTGAGCAATTACATGGCGTGCGGCCGATAAAGGAGATGAATATGGTCCGGGTGTAGTGAGCGGATGTTTCTCTACCTGCAATGCGCTCATCACCACAGCTTCTCGGTAATGATATCTAAGACCAAGAAAAATAAAACTTTTAGTCGTTTTGATCGATGAAAATAGTAAAAAAATTTCATTGAACAAACTTGTGTAGTAACGCTTTAATATGCGTTTCGCCAACTGTTGGAAATAACGCCTTAATTTTAGCTACAGATGTTTCTAAGGTCGGATATTCATGCGGTTTTTGGGCTAAATAATGAATCGCGTTAGAGCCCATTAATGGACTGTAAGAACGGCCCATTATTGGACTGGGACGTCCACTACTAAAGTTTGCGTCCTGATGAACGTGATAAAAAGGTTGAGGAGAAAAACTTCTGGCTGGGGAACTATGATGACTCTGAAAAAATTATCGGTTTTTAGTTTTTTAATAGAGCATTTACACTTTTGGATGCCTACCACTGCACCGTCACTAAGCGAGGACAAACGAAGCGCAGCGCACTCCATTATATGGAAAACCACAATTTTTGAAAATTGATTAAAAATTGAGTGATTAAGCTATCGAGTTGATTTTCAGTTTAGGATGAAGTTTTGTCTTTCTTCTCAAGAATCTCGAGGAAAAAAAATCTTACAAATTGTTCTCGCTTAATCAAGGCGCAGAAGGCGCAGTAGTGGTGTTTTGATATTTTGCAACCCGTCAATATACCCAATTGGGTCTTTGACGAATTGTAATAATGCTGTATACGAGAGTGTTTGTCACTGTAGTTTCAGTTTTGGAAATTCAGCTTACCGAAAAAGCGAGAGAATCTCCAGCTTGTAACTTCTTGTACCTAATTCTAGGATCTTCCAGACTAGTGTGTTTAGTAAAGTGATTAATGTAGTACCTGCAATGAAATGGAACAAATTGAGAGTTGAAGATGATTCAAAGTAAAAAAGTAGATAAATAAATTTACCTCTTCCCCGTTTTAAAATCATATTTTGCATCCCAACCGGGAGGTAAGGATAAATTTTCTGAAATGTCGGACATAATACTTCTTCCTTTCTGATGAATTGGTAAAATTCAAGTGACTAGTCTGGATTCAAAACTTTGGTATCACGGTCAATCATTATACAATTTATATGAAGAAATGAAGAATAGACAGCCAATATGACATTAGATTAGAATACACTTTAATAAATTGAAATAACTAAAAAATAAATTCCACTTCAAAGCAATACTTTGAAATTTAAAAAAAACAAACGAAATGAAAAATAATGAAAAAGTTCAAAGCTTCTGCAACTGTGCAAAGCTGCCAAAGCTTCCAGCTATTCCAGCAGATTCCAGGCTTCCAAGTTCCAGCTGCTCCAGCAAAGCTTCAACTTTTGCTTTTGCAATTCAATCAGAAAGCTAAAAAAAATTCTTAAACAGTGTTGTTCATGAATGATTCGGTTTAAAATGAAAAAAATCTCTCTCATTTATTAATTATTACGAAGCTCGAAATATTAATTATTAATTTTAACGTGTAATTATGTAAGTTTTATGAAATATTATTGAAAAAAATAATAAAAATTGTGAAAAAAATGAATTATTTAAAGAAAAAAATGAAATTAAAAATTACGAAAAAAAAAATGAAAAATTGAAAATTAATAAAATTTGTAGAAAGCGCATCTACCGACAATTTATGTTACGAACTTTCGTTAGTAGCCAATCAAAACACAGTTAAATTCATCTAATTCTTTTATTTGATTTCGGAATCGAAATTCAGCGAAGTTCAATTTCAATCTGACATGGCGTCTTAGTAATGTAAGGAAATAGAAAATTAGTAATTTCGCCTATGACATCGAAATCTTATCGGTTTTAAAACAGAAGAAAATAATTCCAGACCATATGCATTGATGGTAATGCATGCAAGGAAACTACCCCGAATTAACGATGGGTATGTATCATTATCTTACGATCAATGTGAATTATTATTATCCGCTGTTTATTTCAATTTCATCCTTTAATTTGTACTCATTAACATCGTTTATGGCATGTTTCAGATACTATGAAAGACATCAGCAAGGCCATTCATCGTATCAGGTAAATATGGAGTAAATTGGTAAAACACTTGCGTGTTTGAATGTTCCGTTAACTCGGTACTTGAATACGCTATTTCCGAAATGACGAACCAAATGTGATGAAATTTGTACAATCTATCAAAGATTAATGGTTTCTCGCTGAAATTCTGGCATTTCGCTGTGAAAATTATAACGAGCAAATTCTATACCTAATGATTTTTTTTTCTATTCTTATAATCTGATAACTTCTGGTCGAGTCAGGTTTTTTCAAAACAAAAGCGTATAAGATCTAAGGTGCAGCCTTGTTTCTCAAAAACGATTCATGTTTGCAATTTGTGAACCTATTTTCGACATTTTCTTTTTTTTGAAACCATGTAAAGGCCTACATTGGTGTTAGAAAATACGTACAAATATTGACGGCAGTTCATTAATATTACAGAACTCCAAGTACAGTTCATCAAAAAGTAGTTACCCGGATCGTTACAATCAAGAACGTTCGCGGAATTCACCCGATGGAAACACCTCAAGATCGAATACGCCGGACCGTGACCAAAGTCCCAGAAATCGTTCGTACGGTAATAAAACGTGGTATTTACAGAAGTTACATGAGAAAGAAAGAGATAGACCATATCGGAGTGATCAAGGACGAGACAGACCGAATAATTTTAAGGACAAATATTATTCCTCTGGTAATTAATCGTTTACATTATATAAATCTGTCTTGTATGTCGAGTTTTGAAAAATCATCGTGCTTTTCAGACTACTCCCGATCTCCTAAGGATAGAAGACCTGTAAACAAAGAATCCGGTTATCCCACAAATCATGACAGGAATAACAGCGATGTATGTGATTCACACATTAAGCTCTATGTTCGAGCTTTGCAATATAATTTTATTTCTCTCGTTTTCAGAAAGCAAGTAACACTAGTAAAAGTTCAAATTCTGCTTACGGTTCTTCCAAAGATTCTCAGCGAAAACCAACTCATACTAATGTAAGTGTCGTACTTTTACGAACATCGCTAGTTACATTGTTTTGATTTTCATCTTTTACGAAGGTACGGGAGAAACGGGACGAAAGAGAAAGATTTCTGAAAGTTGGCGATTGGTCTGAGCATACGAGCTCTAGTGGTAAAAAATACTATTATAACTGTAAAACGGAAGTATCACAATGGGAGAAACCCCGAGAATGGCTGGAAAAAGAAGGTCTGATGCATTTGGTTCGTTCACAAGGGTCGTCCTCTTCATCGTCGTCTTCGAGATTAGGTAATTATTCCAGCAACAGCAGAGATAATCATTGTCAATTTTTGATTCGATGTGAATTGCATAAACTTTATGTCGCAGCACAAGACAAACATTCCAGTATACGTTCGAATTCCGTTATGAACAATTACCGCGGTAGCGGAAGCGATCACATCAAATATCCGCAGCATAGCGGTAGAGATCGTGAAAATAGTAATTCCAATTGGAACAACCGAGATGGAGCTACTTACAATAAAGATGAACATTACGGTGATCATAGGACGCACGAAAATTCTAATATGACTGGTAACGAAAGATTTAAATTTTTTGCGATTGAAAAAATGCCCTGTTTTGTGGACGGTATGAATTACATTTGCTTTTACCTCCTTCAAGGAATAACAGCTCTAGGAAACGAATCGCAAGCTCAAGATATGGAAATTTCCAGCGAAAATAGTACACCAACCAGTGAAAACTTTGCGTCGGCCGCTATGTCGCAGCAACAGCAAGATGCCACACATTCTTCGCTGAATTCGTCGAGTGGACCAGGCCCGCCGGGTGGCTCGGTGATGGGTTCGAAGCTATCGCATTCTTCTCGAAACGAGGTTTATTTGCTATCAAACACAACGATTTAATCGGCATTCAAGTTGACCTGATTGATATAAATTTTTCCTTGTCATACGCATTACAGGTCAAAATTGAACAAACATCTTCCTTTGGCTCATCTTCAACTCCAAATTCAACACCAACGCCGTTGAGTAATAGTAAATCGTTATCAGAGAATAATCTCGTTGTTAATCAATCTAAATCTGATCCAAATGGTGCTTGTGATACTGGTGGACCTCCTACACCTACGCATTCCGAGAATCAAGACGAACCCGAACAAAAACGTAAGTCTGATCGGATTCGTTCTTCATTCCGTCAAAATTTCGTCTCGTTTGTTGGCTATGCACGCAGGACCGTTGATTTGTTTTTTTGTAAGGGACCCTCGCGTTCATTCGCTATTTCTAATAATGGGGGTAGCGGTAGCGATGTTATACTTACGAGTACAATTCTCGTTTATACGTATGCACTTGACGAGAATTTCATTAATTAAAGAACTAGTGTCCGTGCAGAGTTATTTCTGTGCAATATTTGCAGTTCATTGTGTATCGTAGTCGAAGATCTTGTAAGTCGGTAACCAAATTTTTTATCGAAAGTTTACCATCTTTGTTGCGATTGATTTGTTGACAGCCGGCGCTGGTTCTCCGGAGACCGCTGGTGTTAGCGCTTTACATGGCATATCTCTTCAAGGATTTTATCCTATGCAGTTGCCTCAATTGACTCCTGGTCTTAGTCAGTATGTTAAAGATGATCTCACGGAGCATGTTCGTGGTTGGCCTGCTGAGACCTGTGAAAGACAAGTACGTTGTTTGTGTCGATAAATGGCTTACGTCTTTTTCTGTCATCAACTTACCACTACGTAATGCTTTTTCTAGGCTCATAAACTCGCTACAGAAGCTCATCTAATAACTAGTATGCGAATTACTGATATTTCTATTGCGTTGAAATCGGCTCGTTCGAGAGTACGATTAAACGAAATCCAGTCTACGCTTCTTGAACAAAGGTTGGTAGTCTAAGCGTTCCTTTTTCGCAGAATCACTTTTTGTACCAACTCTAATCACATTATCAACTCTCTTTCGACTTTCAGAGTAATGCTTTATCGGCATGAAGTAAAATCGTTGGAAAATATGAAAACGCCTACTCTGTTCACGTCGGACGACAATTGAAACCGTTCCGCTATAAATCAACGGAATCGGTTATCGAAGCACGGCTACGAAGTGTTACACGATCAGCTTTGATAATTGTACGTTGTGTAGCATTCAACTGCAATAATACGTGGATCAATGGCTCGCCATCATTGCCGTGCAAATTTGCGAAAACATAATTATCATATTGGCAAGTTGATTATCTTATTCGCAAAAACAACGATTGATATAGACGATTTTTTTTTTTTTTTTTTCAATTTTCTTAGTAGCGTACCTACTACCTATTTACTATATCTATGATCTATGATATATATATTATTTCTTTTTTGTAAATATCTTGTAATTGGTGAATTTTTTTTCATTTGTGTATGTCATGTTTGGAATTTTATATTTCCTCTAAAATGTGCAATTTTGTCGTCTTCCGAGTGTATAATTGGCCCGAGTTTTCGGTGTTCGCCTCCTGACAAGTTGATAATTTATGATTCGCGTATATAGGAGCGAATACTCGGTACCGTGTTTCTTTTGCGATTCCATGCGCCAGCAGCTACCGAAGAGTTTGAACAACAAGCAAATTTTGACGATTGTTTCGCAGTTGTGTGTTTAAACTTCTAATCGAGTAAGCGAAGAGTTTTGATTTGTTTTTTTTTTCTCGTTGGACAATTTTTCTTTTTCTTAACTACATGTACGTAAACGTATTAATACCCTGTATGAAAATCAATCTTTCTGTTTGTTGTATCGTTCACGGGGAAGCATGCTTTTCGTTTCCAACTTCCACGTGAAGCCTAGCGATCGCTCTTTTATACTCTGAGCACTGTGTAGGTAAAGCTATGCAGCGAATATCAATTTATAGCTTTTCTCCTCTGAATTTGAACCGATAATCGATCAAATTTATTCGAGCTTTCTATTATGTGATTGATTAGTTATTAATTTTGGTATTTCTTTCTTTCTTTCTTTTTTTTTGATTCTGTCATCGTCGAAAATTTATCGATTATCGATTTCAAGTAGCAATTTTTATCGTGACAGAACAGCAGTATTTCGCGCAAATTACCGTGTTGGTTGAACGCGGAAGGCATTTTCACTACTTATTATTACTTCCTTTTTCTCCACCTTACTGCAAATCGATGACCCAACCCATTTCAAAACAGCGAGTATCTTTTCAATCTAAAATCTGTTTAAATTTCACGGGATTGGTGAGAGGGATGATTTAGGATGGAAATTTGTTAGGTAACTTAACGAATCAATTTCTAGTCAAATCAATTTATAGGTACTTGGAACGGGGGTGAAAATCGACAAAAACTGTTATCGCGGCCAGTTTGGTCGTTGGAAACGACAAATATTTCAAGGGTAGAAAGCCTATGTATGTGCAGAACTGTTAGCAATTTAGAAGAGTGCGATGTGTTTATATTTTTTCATTTTTAAAAGGTGTATTTAATTAATCTGTGTTATTTATTTGTTTGTACACAAACACAGTTCCTGTAAAGCGTATGTAATGAACGATTTTTTTTTCTTTTTTTCAATTGTTTGTATAATTTAGATACACGTTTGTAAAGAAAATGTTTTCGCGGTTATTCTTTTTTACGAATTCGTAATATTTTTCTCCTTACGAATTAATCGATTTATAAATATTTTTATACATAGATTTTATGTATGTACTATATTGAACATTATTCAAATACTTTTTTTTTCTATCATAAATATTATATTCGAAAGAAAGAAAATTATGTAGCGTAGTAATGTTGTATGAAAAATTGTAATATAAAGCTGTACATTATTCTTCGTTATTAAATTATTTGAAAACGAATTTTTCTGCGTTGCAGCATTTTTGTTCTCGTGAATTTTAATTATTCGTGATTTACCACTTGTTGTTCTACATTTAATTTTTTCTACGTACTTTTCCCGTCTCTGGCTTCTCTTAACGATAGACATTGTAGCTTTTTTTATGTATTCGGTCGGATTAACTTTCTATACATATTATGTCAGATTGCTAGAGATATAATATTGTTCTTCGTATTAAATTTAATAAACGCGTTCGAATTCGTGGTCGAATCATTTGGCGAAACCAAAATACGTAGTTGTTACAACGAGGTCTGTAAATTAGGCTTCGAGGATTTTCATTAGAAGTTTATAGGTAACCCTACGAGGTTCATTGTGATCTCGCTGGGAAGAGGAATAGATTCTGCTGTACCAACCGCAATTTCCAATCGTTCCAAAGTTTGCGGGTATTTTTGATCGATTTTAAAGGTGTTCGCCATGAATTCGTCAGTGCGGAGTTCTACATACATTTGTATCGTTCTAAAAGTATACGGGTGTATAGCTAAAGCACCGGTTTTAGTACCGTGTAAGTGTATAACTTCCACCTACTCATCCAGCATAGGACATACCCAAAGCCAGATTAAGAGGGGCGGGGGGAGGGGGCGCGGGGGGTTATGATTTTTTTTGAGCAAAAACTTTTTCAACGCAAATAATCAAGATAGGAGTCTAACTCGACTAATTTCAGGATGCCGAAATCATATTTCTGGTTCGATTTTTCCTAGGATAATTTTTTGACCAATTTTACTGAAAATCTCGGCAACGGTGAGCTGGAGCCTGAAACCGATGCCGGATTTGGAACCGGCGGCGTGGAATTAGTCACAA
>FIZV01019558.1:0-11384 GCA_900050545.1 Trionymus perrisii | reverse complement strand
AAAAGGTTAGGTTAGGTTAGGTTAGGTTAGGTTAGGTTAGGTTAGGTTAGGTTCATGGCCCATGATGATAACATGTGAAGTTTTTTATCATTTCTTCAAGTGGTTATAACTTTTGTATTTTTGTGTTTTTTGAGTTAAATCTATGTTCTATCGATTCGGCTAACAGTTCGGCATCCGTTTTTTCTTAATTCGCGGAAATCGGTTGGAAATTGCCGGGTTTATAGTCGTTTTTCAAAATGTGTGGTGTTGTACATGTGCTTCTTTGTTATCTATAAGTACATATCTCTCTATCTTGCGTTTTGTGCGGCATTCGTTTGTGATTTTGTGTATAGATGTTTTGTGCCTGTCGGTGGTGTAGTATTCGGTGACTCCAGCTTTATACAGGCTTAATTAATTGAATTCTGTGTTGTTCCAGCATCTTTTTCCAGTTCTAGGCAGGTCCTGTCATTGAGTGAGATAGCTTAGGTTTGGCAGTGCGTCCGAACCTAGCCCATTGGTTGATGCTCCATCTAAAGGGACTGCCCATTTGTTATCAGCTGCCAGTCACCTCTCCTGGCTGTTACACTGGCTGATACCAGCTTCAGTTCCAGATCCGTACCTGCTTGCACTGCACGGTTTGTTGAAACTAGTGGCCTCTCTGCCGAGCTGCTCCTCTCGCATCTCTGGGTCTCCTGACCTTCCCTCATCCCACTAACTTTTGTTAGGTTTGGTCTTCCATCCAAACCTAACCTAGCTGCGTCGTTGGGAGTGGCTCTTCATCACAACCTATCCAGGAGGTAATTCACTCAGCGGACGAGCTAGTCTGGGCTATGGCTGTCTTTCAGGCCCCCGCTCCCTTTCCGGAATACCCATTTCCAAAGGATGTGGCCCCTCCGTCATCTGATCCTGAGGTGTTTGCAGCCTATAAATGCCTCCCCGAGATCGGGGATAGAAGGGCGCCTCTAAAGCTAGTCGTAAATGCGTGTAAGAGTAGTTGGAATATCGTAACCAAGAAAAACAAAGCAGGAGTCAGACCGCTGGCCAGGGAAGAGGAGTTGGCTAGCCTCTATACCAAGGCAAATGCACTCATCGGCGTAGGTAAGATCAACAAGGTTAAGATGGGCCTCGATCATTGCTGCTTCCAAATTAAGGCGTGCAGGGCCCTTTTTCAGCACCGCGTGCTGACTCCAGAGCAGATTAAGACGGTCCAGTCCGACTTTGCATACTTATTTGTCGATCAGAAAGTGCTGGAGTACCTCCAGAGATGCGACATTTCGACACTAGCTGACCCCGTTTCCAGAGGTTCCTCTCCCCTCAAGGGAGCCGCTATCACCTCTCCTGCTCCCTCGTCTGCAGCGGCCCAGGTCACTCCGGGCATCCAGAATAGCCATGGACTCTCTCCGACACCTTCCCAGCCAGTCACCTCAACTCCTAACGGAGGACTGGGCTCGCCTGTGTCCCCTCGTGACACATTCACTCAAATGGAGACCGGTGGCTCTCCTCGTGCAGAACCCTCAGCGGCTGTTTTGGATCCATCCACCCAGCCGCCCAACAGCAGGAAGAGGAACAGGGACCAAAACTTGACAGACGATTTCTCCCAGGACATGAGCTCCATCTGCGATATTGAGGTGAATGCGGTGGCTGGGAACTTTCAATCGGGGATCAACAACCTGTGCAGCGTTTTTGATCGAGTCGCCGAAGATAGCCCCCTGAGAGAGTCTCTCACAGAGCCCTTCTATACTCTGGTTGACGAGGTTAAAATGCTGTTCAACACGGTTACTGACGCATTCACGGCAAAAAAAGAGAAGTGTATGATCCTCCAGGCGGAGGTTCCATCCTACAACAAAGGGACCACTGCTGAAAAAAGGAGAAGACATGAGGACCCATCGACAAGCTCCTCTAATAGGACCCTTAATAGAATAAAAGGAATAGACCAAAAGCTCGATAGACTCTTCGAATGCCTCGCCAGCTTGCCTCTCCCACACGAAGGAGAAGAGAATATCCAGCAGCACCTTGGTCAGTCTGAGTGGCCTGGACCTAGGAATCAACTATCAAGATCCCCCCCCCAGTCCCAGAGGCAGCGGGGCCCACAGCATCAACAAAGCCCTAGGGGCCAGAGCAATCCAGTTCAGCCAAGAGACCAAAGACAAATCCCTCCTCCAGTTTTCAAAGTTCGCGCCTCCTCCAATAAGGAAGGAGTGGACGTTATGACCCAGGTCCTAGATACAGCAGGTCCGGATTGTGCCAAATACGACGTCAGAGACGTCCGTCTCACTCCGGGAGGAAAAGTGGAGTTTGCTGTCGGCTCCAGCCAGGGGGCTGAGGCTCTGGCAGAGAAGTTAAATGGCGGAGACATCGAGGCAGCTGTTAAGGCAAAATTGAATCCGGAAGTCATCGTGCACGGACTTGCTGATTGTACGACCCCCGACATGGTCGGCAGGGCCGTAGCTCATCTAACAGGGAATGCACCAATCAGGGTTTCTCTTGTTCCCTATGGAGATGGCACTCGGTCTGGCAAAATGGCATTTGTGGTGGCAGCTCCGGATCAATGGCGTATCCTGACCAACTCAGGGTTCCTGATGGTAGCCTGGAGAAACTGCAGGATCGTCGATAATGTGCCGGTCAGGAAGTGTAGTAAATGTCTGCGCTTTGGTCACCTGACCAGGTTCTGCCCGTCCGAGGCCACAGTGGCGAGGAAGGAGGGCATCTGTTACAACTGCACAGACTACAACCGTACCAGAAGGAATGTAGGTTCGGCTGTCGATCCTAGGCACAACACCCACTCGGCGGCTTGTCCTCTGCTTCAGAGGCACATGGACAATGTTCGACAAAACATCAACTATGGCTGCTAGTCCTGACCTAGCAAATCGAGGACATCAGGGCTCTGCAACCCAATGTCCAGACGCTCAAAATCAACAATACCTCCATCCATCACTCACCCATTGCGGAACTCGGCCCTCGGCTCGGCTCAAGGTCCTGCAGATCAATTTGAATCATTCCCAGCTGCCTACGGACCTGCTCTTCCGAACAGCAGATGAACTACATATTGACATCATCTCGGTCCAGGAACCCCTGACACGTAATGGCCGCATCCAGACTTCAGGGGTCAGAGGCTGGGTCCAGTTTGTGGAGGGTCGTTCGGCTATTCTCGTTAGGAATGGCATCCTGGCCGAACCTAACCTAGCGCAGCCTGATCTTGTAGCTGTGAGGGTCTTTGGACTGGTCTTTGTTTCCGTGTACCTATCACCGAACGAGGACTGCAGCCAGCTTATCCAGAGACTCGAGGACTTTGTGGGTGGACTCCCAGCAGCGACCGGTCTGGTCCTAACCGGAGACTTCAACTCTGGCATCTCAGGGACGAGACCAAGGACTCAGAGAACGAGAGAGCTAGAGGATCTATTTGCCGCACAGTCTCTTCACTTGTTAAACGACGGATCGGCCACCTTCGTTAGGCATAGAACTGTGCATGACTTGGTTACAACCTCAACATCGGCACCCGACCTAACCCTGGTCTCGGAGAGGCTGGTGCGTCGGGTCCTGTCTTGGGCTGTCTTGCCGATTGACTCGCTGTCCGACCATCTGTACATTCTCACTGAACTCTCGCTCGACGTCGCCGCGAGGACAGCCCCTATATCAACTAAAATCAACTACCGCAGACTCGAACAGCTCATTCCGGAGATTGTCTTTCCGGTCCTGGACAGAAGCTGTCTCTCAGCGGATGGGATTGAGACACATGTTCGCACAATTACAAACCTCCTCTCGCGGGCCCAGTTGGATTCGGCTTCTCGTCGTAGGCCTCCAAACCATCCCTGGTGGGATGAGGAGCTTGATACAAAGCGTTCTGAGCTGGATGCTGCTCGCAGGAGAAGGGACAGATCCAGGCCGGGGGCCCCGAGGTCAAGGGGCCAGGCGATCTATCAGGAGATTAAAATCCAGTACCGTAGGCTAATCGATCGTAAGAAAGAATCCTCCTGGAGGGACTTCTGCAGCCAAATAAAACCCTGGGGCCCTCCGTACAAGTGGGCAAGATCTGCACAAAGCGGCTCGGTCATTCCTCCCCTCAGAGATAGAAACGGCCTCATCCACGAAGGGGAGGCCAGGTTTGCCCTGCTCCTCCGAGAGAAATTCCCCAGGGCTCCGTCTCCTGTAACTGCGGACCAGATTGCCCAGCAACTGGAGTACGATAGTCACTCAGTGACCCCAGGCCCATACCAGTGTTATGTCTCCTTCGACCTTCTACACGACATCGTGAATAAACTCAAGAAGAGGAAGGCCGCAGGAATCGATGCCATAACAAACACCACCATTAGAATACTGTTCAAATTTCGTCCCGAGACACTGCTTGAGACCTTCAATGCATGCATAGCGCTGCGTCACTTCCCTGCTGACTGGAAAGTGGGCCGGGTGGTCTTCATCCCAAAACCAGGGAAGGACCCTAACACCCCAGACGGCTACAGACCAATTACATTGCTCCCCGTGTTGGGAAAGGTTCTTGAGAAGATTCTAAATAGCCAGATATGGGCCACAATCAACGATAAGGGACTCATAAGCGCCTCACAGTTCGGCTTTAGGAAGGGAGTGTCGACCGAAGATGCCCTTCATACCCTCTTGGATAAAGTGGCCCAATTCAGAAGAGCACACAACCACGTTGCCCTAGTGTCGGTTGATGTACAGGCGGCGTTTGACTCGGTGTGGTGGCCGAGAATTTTTGCCAGCCTTATAGCAATGGGATTTTCGCAGATCCTGGTAGACATAATTTGGAGTTACTTTCATGGGAGAGTGGTCTACGCTGGCGGTAGGCTCACTGAGGCGCTCGAGGTTGAGCTTGGATGCCCCCAGGGCTCAGTTATTGGCCCGACTCTCTGGCTTTTATTTTACAATGCCGTCCTTTCCCTGGCCGCAAGTATTGGAATCTATTCCCAGGCGTTCGCTGATGACCTTGCATTTTTGGCGGGAGCTGTTGGTGTGCCGCATCTCGACTCACTTGTTGCCAGACAACTTGGCCTGATTTCTGGTTTCTTGGAGGGCGGCTTTGTTCGGTTAAACGCAGCGAAGACCCAGGTGATCGTCTTTAAAAGGACAAGGGGGTCTAGAAGAGTGCAGACTGCACATCAGAACTTCACCCACCAGGGAATACACATTCCTGTCACACATGAGCTCAAGTACCTAGGAGTCATTATCGACGATGGATTAACTTGGAATGGACATATTGATCAAATTTGTAAGAAGACTGTGTCTGTCTCCAACTCCCTGGGCGTCATCATGCGGAACGTCTATGGCTATGGAACCAATCTCAGACGCATCATGTACCAGGGCCTAGTCGGGGCATTTTTCGGATACTGCGCCTCTGTCATTCTTCGTAAATTCACCGAGTCTGCTACTCAGGGTAAAATGCTCTCAGCCCAGAGACCTCTGGCTCTCAGAGTGGCTAGGGCTTACCGAACATCAGGCACCGACCAAGTGCTAGTCCTTGCAGGACTGCCTCCAGTGTACCTTCAGTCTATTGAGAGGGCCATAATATACTTTGCTAAGAAGCGTATTGGAGTTGATCGCCTTCCCTACCACTATCCTGTAGTCCATAGAGTCGAGGAGAAAATGTACAGAGTGGGCTCTGGTACAGACCTGGTGGGTCTAAAAAGGGCCAAGAGCATCCTCAGAGCTCACACCATCAGACTTTGGCAGATTGAGTGGGACAAGAGAAGCGGTGTGGCGCGGCTTATATTTCCCTCAATCAACGATCGGCTTGAGTCCTTGGATGCCTGTGTGGATTACTTTTCGGCCCAGGTCTTCACTGGACACGGGGAGTTCCTCTCCTTCCTGCATAGGATTGGGAAGTCTCCTGTACCTAACTGCCCATGCGGATTTGCTAGCCAGACCAGCGAACATGTGCTGTTTGACTGCCCCCTCAGTGAGGGGACAATAGCCGGGCATGGATTGGTGGATCGACCGGGTAGACGGTTTATCGGTGTTGACTCCAGATTCGGGGTATTTGCCAGGGAACTTATTGAATGGCTCCAAAGGACCAACACAGAGTTTCTTCGTTCTGTCCCTGACTGGCCAGGCCGGCAGTGGTTTAGGTTTGGATCGTCATCCGGACCTGTTCGCTTGGTGCCTATCTGGGCTTGGAACTGGTTGGATCGACTTACCTCTTATAAGGCTTTTTGGGATTGTTCGGTGGGTGAGGAGTGGCTACCCACCGGCATAAGGTATACATACTCTAATTATACATGGCAAAAAGGGCCTGATCCTGCCCTGAGTTCTTCTTTCAGCTGCTGACCTGCCTCCTGGGCCTGTTGCTTGGCACCTATATGAGCTCGGAACTTTCTTGATCTACCTCGTACAAAGCTTTTTGGGATTGTTCGGTGGGTGTGGCGTGGCTACCCACCGGCAAAAGGTAAACATACTCTGACTATACATGGCAAAGAAGGCCTCACCCTGCCCCAGGCTGTTTTTCAGAGGCTGCGGCGCTTCGTTCTGTCCCTGACTGGCCAGGCCGGCGGTGGTTTAGGTTTGGATCGTCATCCGGGCCTGTTCGCTTGGTTGTTGGCACCTTGTTCTGTCCCTGGCTAGCTGAGGCGAAGATAGCTTAGGCTTGGGCATCCCTCCGGGCCTGTTGTTTGGCACCTGTATTAGTTTGGGACTTGATGCGTCGACTCACCTGTTTGGACTCACAGCCGGACCTAACTGCTGGACTACTCGGAGATAGAAGCTGAGATGGAATTACTCGAATAACAGTATATTATATTATAGTACTTTAAATTTACAGCATATTATAGCACTTTAGATTTACAAAACGATTTAAACTTAATCTAATCTAAACACGGGAGATCTGATGGTGAGGGCTTCTGGATGGGAGGTACATTTTTCCTTGTTCTGGCTGGCGTAGGGAGTTCGGTGGGGCTTGTGCTTCCTCGGAGCTGATCTAGGGAATGTTTTAGATAGGTTAGGTTGAGTATAAACGCCAGCGGCTCTTGGTTCTGCGCTCTTACCTAATCTGAGTCAGTCCAATAATAATCCTCGTTCTCGGGGTCCCCCTTCCTCCAATTTCTGCCGCAGACAAAGGGGTCCTCGTCGACGACGACGGGGGTCCTCCCTGATGGCACGAGGAGCTCGCCGTCGCACTTCCAGGCATTTGTCCGGGACCTGGCCGGCATTCTCGAATGACGGAATGGGCAACTTTGGCACCGGTCGTTTACGATCAATAGGTGGCGACAGTTCGGGTCGGCATGTGGTGATGCGGCGCGTCTGTGTGGAAGGTGCTGGTTAGTTATGGTTAGCGGCTTTGCGGGCCACCGTGTTGCGAGGATACTTACTTTCGTTTTCCTGCGAGCGTTAATTTTTTGTCTACAGTTCTGTCTCTCTCTCCGTCCCCGGCATTCTTCTGGCAAAAAAAGTCTGCTGTTGTCGGAGGCTCTGTCTGGGTTGACGCGGGGGAGGTCCCTGGGCGCGGGAACATCCTGGATACTCTCGCCATGAAGTCGCTGAGTGGGATCAGGTCATAGCTGCGGCAAGAGGAGAAGGTTAGCTTGGGGGTTGGGGCGGGGTTGATGTTGTAGGCAATGGACGGTGATAGGTGGCTTACTTGTCGCCTTGCTCAGGGGCTGCTAAGGTGTACAGGGCGGATTCTGGCTCAGGGGGAGGTTGCGCAGTCATCCTGGTTGGTCTGGTCTCGGTTTGGAGATCCTTTTCCAGAGTCCTTAGCGGTAGCTCCGGGTGGTATGAGGGGGGATGGCTGTTGCCCCTCCGTTCGCTTGCTTTGGCACAGACTGAAAGAGAAATAGGTTAGTTGTTGTTGGCTGTTCCTGTTTAGGGATAACCTAGTTCTAGGAATACTCACCACTGCCGCTTCTCTGGCTCGGCGGGACCCTTCTTGGGTCGCTTATGTGAAGATAAAAGAGACCGGTTCTCCCAGACTCCTCGTCGTAGCCCTTCGGATATGTTGGGTCGCTCGTCTTGAGTCGGGGCATGTGTCTCTCCGGGACACACATTGTCCAGGCGGATCTGGGCTCTTCCGACTTGTCCTCTTCGGTGTTGGTCCAGGCGTCGGCCACCTCGTACGTCGCGCTGGGCAGTTTCCTTGATACGGACAGAATAACTGACTCGGGGGATTCTCTGGAAGAACAGGAAGAACAGATGAGTTAGATGGCTATGCGAACTGCGGCATTGGTCTTGCGGGTCATACTTACCCTTCGGCTTGGTTGGATTCCGGCGCGGGGTTGGGGTCCGGCTGTTCTTGTTGGACTGGGGGACCTGATGGGGGGTCCAGTGTCCTGCGGATTGAAACAGCTGACATTAGTATTACAATTGGGATGGTGTTTATTGAAGGATGGATTCTCCTTGAGGAATTAGGTTGGGGGGCCCGACCTATCCAGATGGATGACGCGGGACATGTGGCGTGGGGACTGGTGGGTCTGGACTGGTGGCCTGACCTGGCCTGGGGTTCTCTTTCCTAGCGGATATTTATGGTTGTAGGGGTACTCACCTCTCACGATATCCTGAGCATCCTGCGATTGCTGGTGGGGGCGGCCATGTTGGAGTCTCCGGGGTTCTGGTTCCGGTTTCGGTGGTGGCTGTTGGGGCTGGGGCCTCCGCTGACTCTTCCTCTGTAGTCAGCTCATCTTCTTCTGCGGGGTCGCGTGTCGTTGCTGGTTCGTCTTGGATGACCTCCTCGATTCTGCAGTCGACAGGGTTAGTTACGGGTTAATATACGGGGCTATTAGGGCTGAAAAATTGTTAACTAAGTGCTTAGACAGGCTTTAGTACTTACAACTCGTTCCGGCCGTCGCTGTCGTTCAGTCTGCGGGGACCCATCCTTGGGGTAGATTACACTGATCAGGAAAATGGAAATAATTGATAGACAGTACCGACAGTGCCGATGCAGTGGCAGCTTAGGATTGGCGGACGAAGCTTCCGGGGTGTCTCGGCGGGTTGGTGATTCCAGGTCTAATCGGGGAGGGTGGTCTCACTATCGCGGTTCGAGTTCGGCGGAAAATAAAAAAAATTCTAATATTGAAATATTCTAATATTAAACCACTTAACACTGAAACTCACAGCACATAAATAGATGTTTACGCTTCGAAGACTTTAGCACAAGTGAGCTGTGTTTCGCAATGCTCTACCCTATGTTGACTTGAGGCTGTTGGATTGTTGGTCCTGGAGTTTCCCCTCGTGTGCGGGCTTGGGATTGGGGTCCTTGGTGTCTCGGCTTCTGTTGGTGGGGAGGTGAGGGTGCTGCTGTCACCTGGCGGACTGGGGGGGGTCGGTCCAAATTCGGTTTTGCCGATGTTTTTTGGTTTGATGGTTAGGTTTGGTGTTTTGACCGAACCTGTTTCCTGCCTCTTCCTGGAGAGCCTGGAGGTTTTGCTGGAGTTTTTGGGGACTTTTGCGGATATTGGTTGGGGGGGGGGTTCCCGGTTTCCTTTCACATTAGCTTTGGCTTTTTGTACAAACCTAATTTTCGGCCCTTATTTTTGGGTGTCTGATGCTTCCTACTGGCTTCCGTCTGTATTACTCGATTGGGGCGGAGCTTTCAAGTCACATTAGGTTTGGTTACCTGACCAGACCTGAATTCTGCCCTTCCCTCGGTTGCCTGGGGTTGCTTCTTGGTTGCCTCTTGTTGGTACTAACTGCCGCCGTTGGGAATGAAATTGGCTTGCCACGCTGAGTTGGGGGTTTTACCGAGCCGGGTGCCCCCTCCCCTCGGCCGCCTTGTAGTGCTGTTGGTTCCCCCTCTGAAGATGCTATTCATTGGTCGTTGGGTGCGAAATTTGCAATTTACATTAGGTTTGGTGAATTGGCCGGACCTAGATGTCCCCCGCCCTCGGGGTTGCCTGGTGACGCGGCTCAGTCCCCTTCTGGGGGAAACTGGCCATTGGTGTCCTGAGGGCGAAATTAGCACGTTACTCTAGGTTTGGGGATTTGACCGAACCTAATTTCCTCCTCTCTCCTCGGTCGCCCAGTGGTGCTGGCCCTCCCCCTTTTTGGCGATCCCGGTCGTCTGCCTTCTGGGGCCGGAAACCGCAAATTATATTAGGTTTGGTGTTTCAGCCAAACCTAAATCTCCCCCGCCCTTGGGGTTGCCTGGCGATGTGGCTCATTTCCGTCTGGGGGATACTGGCCATTTGTGTCCTAAGGGTGAAATTAGCACATTATTTTAGGTTTGGGGATTTGACCGAACCTAATTTCCTCCTCTTTCCTCGGTCACCTGGTGGTACTGGCCTTCCCCCTTTTTGGCGATACCGGTCGTCTGCCTTCTGGGGCCGAAAACCGCAAATTATATTAGGTTTGGTGTTCCAGCCAAACCTAAGTCCCAGTCCTCCGGGCTGGTTCGCGTGTCCGGTTCCTGTTGCTTGATGTGGTCTTCGCCCTTTGGGGAATTGAGTGCTCATGCTTCAGTGGGCCTGTTAATTTGACCGGACCTAAGTTCCGCCTCTCCCCTCTGTCGCCGGGGCTGTTGTCACGTTGTCACACTAGCTTTGACCTATTGTACAGACCTAATTTCGGCCCTTCTGAAGATGCTGTTCATTGGTCATTGGGGGCGAAAATGGCAGCTCACATTGGGTTGGTGAATTGGTACCTAAAATGTCCCTCCCCACGGGTTGCCTGGCGCTACGGCTCAGTCCCCTTCTGGAGGATGTTGGCCATTGGTGTTCTAGGGGCGAAATTAGCACATTATGTTAGGTTCGGGGATTTGTCCGAGCCTAATTTCCTCCTCTTCCCTCGGTCACCTGGCGGTGTTGGCCTTCCCCCTCTTGGCAGTAGTGATCATCGGCCCTCTGGGGGCGAAATCCGCGGGTTATATTAGGTTTGGTGACTCGACCAAACCTAAATTCCGGTCCTCCCTTTTCCGTTAATGGGGGCAGATAGATAGGGTCTTAGGTCCATTGTGTGAAATGTCTAAATTATTGCCCCCCACTCCCTTGTAAGGCCCGCTGCTCCCTTAAGGGGCGGTCCGGTTTGGCCGTTTTGCACCCACTTGTTTTTTTTCCCGTTGTTGTTATTGTGCATTGGGTATTGTCTAGCTTTTTCCGAACTTTTGCCCTATGTGTCACTGTCCCAAAAATGTCTCGTGTCTCCTGTTCCAATGCACTGAAGTGTTCCCCCCGTGTGGAAGCGGGATAGAATACTTCCTCGGTATCCCCTGCCTGTCGTAAGAGGCGACTAAAAGGGGGCCCAATGGCACTTAGGCTAGTAGAACCGCTAGTTAACACTTTGTATATTTAGATCCTATTTTAAGATGTTTTAGAGTTAGTTTTTCCCCCCGTCGTCTCCCCCCCGGCAGAGGCAGACACCTTGCGGTAGCCACGCGGGGGGAGTTAGAGACATTTGTGCCCCCATATTGGTAATAAAATTCCCCCACCGGCAAGTCCGGACTGGGGGCCCCTGTAAAAAAAAAAAAAAAAAAA